>JAGDQP010001532.1:0-120466 GCA_022664845.1 Lepisma saccharinum
ATATATATATATATATATATATATATATATATATATATGTGTGTGTGTGTGTGTGTGTGTGTGTGTGTGTGTGTGTGTGTGTGTGTGTGTGTATGTATGTATGTATTTTTGTCATTGTTGTGTATTCATCATATCAAGCATGATAAGTGTTGTTATAGTGATGTGTTTGCAAGTGGTTAATTGCGATTGCGATTGTTCCAATGAAATATAAAATGTGCATTCATTTTTACAAAAGAGGAGTGGAATTGTTATGTGTTGAAGACCCATAACGATCTAATTTAAAAGTCGATTGGACGAACTCCACTTTAAACAAAAAGGCAATACGAGCATTATCTAGATAAAGAAGAACTCCTGTAGTTTGCTTTCATGTCTTGTTTTGTTACTAAAATAAGCTGTAGATTCTATAATCGTATAATTTCAATTTCATGTCCAATATTCCAATGGACAGCCATATTGATAAAATATGGAAGAATTGAACTATATTTCTGGTAATGTGAATGTCGTACTAATAGGTAAAAATATGGAACTTAATGAAGTCACAAAATAATGTAATTTTGGTTAGCTTGTATTTTCTGTCTAGGTTCAACAAAATGTTCGATACATACGAGTATTTAGTATTTTAATGAATATATTAATAATTATTGTAATTATAAATGTCGTATGATATGACTACTTTATGTACTACTATTCAATAAACAGAGATTCAAATCACGGAGGTATACCTGGAGAGTGTGGAGATGATCAGAGCGCGATGAGTAAAACAGTAAAGTATGTTTCGGAGCGAATCAGTCGGATATACTGTCAATAAAATAACACAAGCAAAAGCTGAATAGTGCATGTCGTATAGTTTTGCTTGATGTGTTGGAGAGCAGAGATATAGAGATACAAGAAATTCGTATTCCCTGATGACTAGAATATCAATCTAAAAGGCTTTCCAAGCACAAAAGTACAAACAACATGTAACGTACAGTACATGATTTACAAGTGTTGATGCTAGTTAGCTTAGCTCTGTCCAGGATAACAGAATATGTTAGAATAGCGCTGTTCAGAACAAAAATACGTCCTTTTCGTAATTGTGAACGTTCTAATTATAGCCGATGAAGAAAATGGAATTGAGCTTTGGCTCATCATCCTTGATGCAACAAAAGATAGCCACAGATCATCAAATAGAAATGTAAAATAAAAAGGTCGCTTAAATTGTCTGTTTGAATGCTATTCGAATACTCTTTGTCGCATGTCAAATGAAAATGCAGAAGTCGATACGAATGTTTAATTATTTTCTTCTCGTAGAAAGTCTAGTCGTTTTGAGGACCAGAAAACATATAATTGCGGCCTGGTTGAAGGCAAAATCTACGGAAGCATGGTCTTAGTGAGGACAATTTATTTACCGAGTTCTATATATCGTCTTTGGATTATTCCTAAAGCCTGTTTGAGGACACTGCGTAATGTCTGTGAATATAATTTAATAAGCGAAACCGTATAGCATGTTGGATATAACCATAGAAACCATTTAAACCTTCTTGAGGGCTCTATCTCGGTGTGTATTGTAATTACCGAGATAACTTCAAGTCATATTTTTTTTATGAAATGTTGTATAACGAATGTTGTGCGGTTCAATAATTTTAGTCCATAATCGCATCTTTGCCGCTTCCTGAAACTTCCGAGTGTGAGTGCGAAACTCGATTTTGTTTGAAGAATAATTAATGAGTACCTTGCTAGCTGACTTATAAGACTTATTATTAATCGATGACCCTCCCCTCTTATAGACCAACACCTCCGGTTTGGCGGGGTTGTTGTTTGTTAAGAAAGTAAATCACGTTTGAGAGTTTCTTGCCATTCTAAAGCAATATCCGTTTGCGAGTATTCCTGTTTTCAGTTTCTGAGATGGGAGACGGCGTTAGAGAAAATTGCTGTAAAATACTTATCTACTCCGATCTTAAAGCAGATATTATATAGTCTTAAATACCATTTAAATGCTGTTGCTTTTGTTATTTCGTAAAAAGAGTTGAATCCTAATCTCAGAATATATATTTACTGATTGCTAGGTATCAAAGATAGAAGAATTAGGCGCGCCATATTGCCCAAATATTTACGCGGTTTCGTAAAAACCGATGTAAAGACAGTTTCTCAAGCATTGCAAGTTCTGACGGGTATAAAATTTGCATGCGAACAAAAATGTAAGGCATACAGGTATCGCGTTAATCTTACCGGAAAACCATGTCAAACACAGGTTCCATAACATAAGACTCCTTACCACCCTTACAAACGCAAAAATGTCTGGGTTTACCATCAATCCGTTATAGAGGGTTAAACATCGAACCACACCGAATCTACTCGTGCATACCTGATCCCACTGCCAAAAGTACAAATTAAACTTTTTGGACATCAAACTAGAGCCTTAATCTACACAGTCTCCATGTGTACACGCGTCCTTATTATCTCCAAATTCATCATAAAAAGAGTTTAATAGCAACAGTTAAAATCTAGTCTTTAGGTAATGCACCATCACGGTTATTACCAGTTGCCAGGATGAGCTTTTATCTATAAAATTATAAGGGTTAGAAGAAACGTTTGTTAATAAATGCAGTAATCATAGAAGGCGCAGTCTTACAACACAAAGCCATACTCGGAAATAACTTTATAAGAAATCATTCCTGCAATCAAGGATGACAGTATTGATCTGAAGGACAGATCAGGTCGTTTCATAAAATGAGTACGATTGGCCAAACCATCATTATATAAACGCCCTATTTCTTTACGCGTAAAATTAACAGAAGTACGTAAAGATTCTGTTAGAAAAGCTCTTTATGCTAATACAATCCAATACAATAGAAAACCAAGTAAAAGTAAAAATCAATGGAAAGCTATTGCATCGCAGGCTGTACGTAATCATTTGAAACCCACTAAACAAGGGGGACCACAACCGAAAAATTGGAAGGCGACTCGTGATTCCCATCCGGAAAATAAACATGTTTTTCCAAAAATAACGCAACCAGCCGTGATAAGAATTTTACAGAACCAACAGCATCTACTTCCCAGGACCTTGAGAGTTCTTTTCCTCAACTACTGACTATAGAATCTTGTAAACCGAACATAAAGCGTTACGTCACAGCAATAAGAAAATTACGATACGCGCGTCAGTAAAATTCGTCAGCTTAAGAAAAATAAAATACTTGCTAAAAAATTGTTATAAAAAATTCAGGGAGTGTTATATCACAATCTATCCTAGAAATATCAGATTTACACCCTCCAAACCCTAGTTAGTAAACAATTTACACATTCATTCCCGTAATAAATATGAAGTCCACCCGGTAAGGATCCTCCCACAAGGTAAGATCAAAGCCAAAATTGTAAAAATAAATGCAGTACAAACTCTCTCCCCATCCCACCAAAAATAAAAAGAAGGAAGCCGTTCCCGTCGACCCCAAACCTAAAAAATGGAACACGATTTAACGAAAAACTACATTTTGGCCTAACATTAACGGAAGATGAGATGAACAATTGGTCAAACTCATAAAACGGTACCAGAAATGTTTGGCCTAAATTTAAACGAGGTCACGTGCACCAACTTGAAGGAATACCCCATAAATATCACAAATTTACCCGTGTGTTTTCCACCCTATATAATCACTCCAAAAGAGTGAATTCATGAACATAATTAATAAATTCCTCGAAGTCGGGACAATTTCTCCGTCAACATTCGCCTACACCACACCATGCCTAATAGTCACAAAAAGATAATTCTAAATGCCTGGTGGTAAATTTCAGAGCGTTAAACTAGGAACTTGACTCGCATAAATGACATCCTAAATAGTATGAATAATGCCTACTACATCACCAGCTTAAATTTACGCGCAGGTTATCACTCTGCAAAAATAAAGACAAAACCGAGAAAAAACATTTTTGCATGCAGTAGCGGCAAGTTTTAAAGATATAATAAGGAACTGGAAAAAGGTTCAGGCTTTAAAAAATAAAAAAGTAGAACCATTGGCTAATTTTGACATCCAGAAACTTGTAAAACAATTAAAAACAAAATATTTCCGAGGTGTATTTGTGAGTGATGAACTCTTAAAACCAAATAAAAATGAATGTGGAATTGTTAATTTAGACCAATCTAAGAATCTTGTAAGACACTGGATTTGTTATTGGAAGATAGATTTTGATAAATATATATTTGATTCTTATGGTGGATCTCCTCCTAAGTGTTTAATTAAATATTTAGGGTCTCATATATATTACAATAATGAAAGATTTGAAGAATATGGATCTGTTATATGTGGTCATTTATGTTTAATAGTTTTGAAAATGTTTAGTGGTGGAGGTACTTTTAGTTATATATTAAGCAAATTAAAATACTACAAGTTTCTGTCTTAATAAATGAGTACTTACATGCTAACTGGAAATAATTATACTCTCAAAATGAGACTTAATCATCCAATAAGTAATGAAAATAATGATTTGAAAGTTGGTTTCTATACAACATGTTTAACACCTAATATTACTCCTGAAACTAACAAATTTGAATATGGAGATGAAGGAACAACGATACCAGAGAGCGAATATTACTTAAAGTGATTAAATCTTTTTTTTGGGGGGGGGGGGGAATATATGATTCTTTCTGAAAAGAAAATGTTAAATAGAATTGAAATTACTGCTAGGGATAAAAATATAGAATAAAAAATTTGGAAAAGTTTTAAGATTTATTAGAAATGAAATAATAACAATTGGAAAGAGTTGTATGAGAGAAAATATTCCTTCTTTTATTCCATTTGATCCTATCAATATTCATTGCAATATTGCTGATGGGATGCATCTTAAAGATGATAAAATGAACTATAAAGTTTTTTGTTTCAAAACTGATGCCGAGTTTAAACATAAAATTATTTATTTTCCTCATCCCCTTTACTTTTTAGTGTTCAGCATAATAGCATTAGAATGAAAGTGAAACGTCTATTGATTTTGGAGGAGCAAAAGTAACAGTAATTCTACAAATTAATTAAATAATTTTATCTTATATAAATGGAACACATTGAGAGCTATGAAAAGCAATTTTTTAAACAAAACCAGAAAAAAAAATTAACCTAATAAAAGTATCGAGCTTAAAATAGATGTTGGGGATAGTTTTATTCGTCCCTATTTTGCTTATTGTTATGTAACGTTTGAAATCAGAGGAAAACATGTCAATGGTAAGTATACAGTTCTACCAGCAACTGTAGGAGAGAGGTTAGATTGATTAATAATTTTGTTACTCACTTATTTTCCCAAATTCAAATTAGTAAACATGGACAAATATGAGATATTATTGATTATGAAGATATCACATCATCTGCTGTTAATACTTGTTTAATTTCAAAACTAGAAGCGAATTATTATGATCAATGTGGAAGTGAGGCACCCTTTTGTTAGAAATCAAAATTATAATTGTTTTGTGGTGAGTAAAACACATTAGATAGTTAATAAAGTTCTTGTATATAGGTTACTTCTCAAGGAGTCTAACACATAGCATGGATTGATTCTAACTACAGAAATAAGACCGGTTCGCGGGTCAAGATATTGCCACCGGTCAATTGAGTAAAGACTGACCGTCGTCCAGTTAACTGTTTGGTGATTCGGTCAATACCGGGTTCCGAGTCATTCGGATAGAGACCGGGTCAATTGGGTTATTCAGATAAAATTTCAGACCAGGTCTTCGGGTCACTTATTTTCGGTTCAGGTCTGGTCACCGAGTCACCAAAAGTGACCAGGTTTCAGCATGATCCTTTCCCCCTACCCTATACCGGCCACAGCCATAGATGTCTAAAGGCCATAAATAACTAAAAATATTTAGACTGTGCAACTTCCAGCTTGCAGCATCGACTACTCTGTTGGCTCCCTCTTGAGATTCAACGGTTTCGTCTTGCATTCATGAAAATACAGGATGTTCAGAAAAGATCGTAACAAACTTCGTGGGGTGATTGCTGACATCGAAATGAGTAAGTCCCAATAAAATATCGTTATATGAAATGAAAATATGGTTTGTCGAAGTATCTTCCCATAAATACGCAATGTCACTGGGGCTGCAAATGACACTGCTTTGGTTTATGAAATTTGTAGTATGTCCTAGTGATGATCAACAACATACGTATGCAAAGCAGGAACGGGAGCGTTGCAAACTATGAATAACAAACGGGATGACATATGCGAGAAAAATACAAATTCTGGCTCGAGTATGATCCATAGTTGAGAACACTGCTGTGTATGCTTCTTGATCATCATGACGGCACGCAACAATCCAATAAAACGACGTAGTAGTATGGAAAAGTGTGCAACGTGATACCAGATTGGCAACACTGACAATTCGGTGACATAGCGATTTCACTTCTGATATCCACCATATTGTCGGAAAATACTTCCATATATTTTTATTTCATGTATCGTTTCTGCCTTATTGCGACTTATTCACTGTCATACCATTGTCTGAGTCGACTTTTGGATTCCCAGTCTGTATCTCCTAAACAACGTAGAATTCGGGCAATGTTTATTGGCACCTTTTTTCTTGTTTCGATGTCAACAATCAACCAAGTTTGTTAAGGTCTTTTTTGAACACCCTGTATATGCAACGAAAATGCACGAGCACCGTCCTTGAGCAGAGCTGCAAACAAAACAAGTGAGGCGGAGCCCTGTCGGGCAACTGTACATATTTCCTATCGTTAGATTTTATCAATGTGCGTACAGTCTCGATAATCTTCGTATTGTTGGGAAAGTTTCGCCTAGACTTTTCGAACGACGCCTCAACTATTTTTGAAGCTCTTGTCGTACTCGAGTTGAAAGCTGCCGACAGACCTAACCCAAAAACAAAATTCCGCCATATGCAGGTGGGCCGATGTCTGATTTTGTGGCAGCTTCTGTCAAAGAGGTGACTGGATGATGATGTCGATCAAGTCAGCATTTGAAAAGCAAAAAGACGTCGGTCCAATTTATGAGATTAAGGTACCTGCCGAACGTGGCGGAATATTGCAAGTAGGCAATTGTTGACTCAGAAGCGATGCCCAACCGCACAGTATGGAAGTCATGACGGCATGGAACAGACCCGACTGTTAGATCCCCACCCATTTGCCAACGCAGACCATAACCCTAGAAATAACAGCACTACCACTTATGAACAATGTTACCAATTAGCTGACGGCACAGGATGGGAGAGAAAAATCAACTACAGTCTTCATAGCTCTAACACATCATATGCATGCTTTACTACAGGAACAGTCTTCGTAACATAAAAGAAATTGTAAAATGTTAGTCACTTGAAAGATAACCTAGTGGTTAGAGTAATTAACTGCAAATTTGAAGTTTCCAGGTTAGAATCCCGCTGAAAACAATTTACAAAATTGCAAAGTACAGGGTAAGTCAAAATGATGTACCCGATTTCATAAATTTATTTTGTGAAATATAATGAACATATCTGAATGTAATACATGTGGTAAGAAGGGTAACTCTCAAAGTTTTTTTCAGTCACATCACAAGTGCTCTATGTGAGCACCTCGCGTAACACGACACATCAAGCCGATAGTCTATCTCCTGCCAAACCTTGTGTAGTGTGTCACGGTCAATCTCTGCAATGGCTGCTGTGATGCTTGCGCGAAGGTCACCCAATGTTGTTGGAAGTGGTGATACGTAAACACGATATGAAACCCCACAAAAAGAAATCACACGGGGTCTGATCGGGGGGACGAGGTGGCCAACGAATGAGAACTCGATCCTCCTGAGATGCACGGCCTATCCAGCGCTGTGGCAATGCCTCATTGAGATGATCCCGAACGCTACCATGGTAATGCGGAGGGGCACCATCCAATTGAAGAATGAAATCTGCACTATCCTCTTCGAGCTGTGGAAGGAGCCATTGTTGCAGCATATCAGGAAAAACATGTCCTGTCACAGTAGGTTCAAGGAAGAAAAAGGGCCCATAAATCTTTTCAGGGGAAATGGCACAAAACACATTCACCTTGGGTGAATCGCGTTGGTGTTCCACAACTGCGTGGGGATTATCAGTTCCCCAGATCCTTACGTTGTGTCTATTCACATTCCCAGAAAGGTGAAACACCGCTTCATCACTGTAACGTAACCTTTCGGCGAACCCATCCTCTTCCATTAACGTGAGAAAATCAGCACAGAAAGACGCTCGAAGGCTTGTAGCAGTTGCAAGCGATAGGATTTCATTTGTAAACGTTTCTGCAGAATTCGCCATACAGTTTTCTGTGGCATTTCAAGTTCCCTCGCTGCCCTCTAGGTAGATTTCTGTGGACTCCGCACAAAACTGGCGCGAACACGTTCCACTGTCTCTTCCTCAGCTAAAGGACGGTCAGTCGATTTTCGCTTACAGATGCAGCCCGTATCTCTGAATTCTTCATACCACGTACGAATGGTTTTTCCAGTAGGTGGGTCTCTGCCATACTTGGTACGGAAATGCCGTTGAACACTCATCACAGAGTTGTTTACATGGTAATCCAGCACACAGAATGATTTCTGCTCTCCAGTCAGCGCCATTTTCGTTAACTGCTTCCAGCGCCGCGTAGCGGTAGACAATGCAACCACGCGGGACATAAACTAAACTCAACTAAACTTTGAACTTTTGCCTTTCCTTGCGCGTAGCTCACATTAAGATATGTTCATTATATTTCACAAAATAAATTTATGAAATCGGGTACATCATTTTGACTTACCCTGTATACAAATTACAAAATATACGATCATGAAAGTAATGGACAAAGGTCAACTAAATGTGTGTAGGAATAGATAGCAACCATTGTCAATAACCTTTCGTCACGAAGGTAAACGCCCAATTCTGGTAAATTCAAGAAGGTGCTCTTTTGGTTGCGCATTCGGCGGATGGAAGTTAAGGATTTGGCGGCTCCGACATGGGTCCATTGTAGTCAGCAGAACGTTCGTTTTTGTGCAACCTTCGATTACCGAACGCCGGTGCGGACGTTTCCATCAAAGGCCCTACGTTGGCCCATCAACATTTTGGCCACTGAGAAGATTGTGCGGTTTTAAACTCACCTTGTCGAGATCTTTGGAACACCTCAACCACCATCATATTCCTACTAGTTACAAACGAACCTGGTATACAGCTTCCTCGTGAGCAAATCTGGGTAGCCAGACAGTGGTCCATCACATGGAAAAAGGTTGCCCTTCGGTGAGGCTATCGTGATTTTTGCACAGTTCCCTCTATCGGTTCCCTGGAAAACAGATAGCGTCTCCCACCTTTTCCCTACCTAAATCCACTTCCCGTAGAGCCCTTTGTTACCGATTCCACCATCGGTCCGACGATAGACCCATAGGTAACGCCAACATTATGCTACCATAAGTAGAATGAAGAATCTGCTCTGCCCCCTTTTACATCATTCGGCCACCTACACATGGCTGCTGTTATCCAACAAACACTCTCGTCACTGAAGAATACTACTGTAAAATTAATCTGATATTTTTTATCGTTAATAGCACCAACTTCATTCATGCAGCGCAACATCACATGACTGTCAACGTTTACCGCACTTGACAACGTGTATCAACAATTGAAAATCGAGACGCATAATCTGTGGTGGCTTTGCATTTCTTGGTATCGGAAATACTAATATACTCTGCCGATTCTCCAAAGAAGCGCCTCCCATCGTCGGCCAACCATTTTGCCAGTGGCATCCGTTATTTATTCTTTTAGTTAACCGTAGGGTGTTCCCTTCTCTATTCAAATGAAGTGGCAGCCACTTCACATCCATCATTAAGCCTACACTTCCTACCCCATTTGGTATCTCCCAACTATCCACAACGGTGGGCCACGGGTGTTTGGAGGGATTTTGCTCATTGGTTTTGAACTCGCCTCACTGTGACCTTTCGAATTACTCCTCAGTCGCGTCGTTAGTCCTATGTAACTCCTGAATTATTAATTCCTGAGTTGAAAGCTGTCAATGGACGCACGGACAGAGATGATATATGTATGCGGCTTTGACCTCGTCTCGAAGAAAACTTTCAAAATACACCTAAACCATCTTCCTAGCCCTAGTAATTCCTGAGTTGAAAGTTGTTGACGGATGGACAGACAAACAGAGTGAGGATATGAGGTTTTCCAGCTTGAAATTATGCTCTGTCCTGAAGCCTAAAAGTTAACAAAAATGTAATCTCAGCTACTATTATGTAGTCAACACAAATGAAGTTAACCCCGACAATATTTTGCCGTACCTCTGGGCTTATGAATGCAAAATTTGCCTTTCTTTGGGTAAAAACCTTCCGCCACAACTGGTACGACTGTTCTACTTACGCAACCCACTGTTTCAAAGTATGTAGCTATTTAAACCAAAACATATTCAGACACCGTCCTTAGTTGAAATACAACCCTGTACAGAATATGTGGGCCAGTAGGTGAAAAACTCCCTCGTGGTGGACGGAAACTGAACATTGGTGTGGTTGTTGAGTATTTTAATGTAAATTCAAAACTTCCTGTTTGGTCTCATATAAGTGCACCATAAGACCACAGTGGCTCTACAACATCAGGCTTCCGGAAATAGGGTGATATAGTTAGTGAATATAAGGTATTCACGAAATCAAATAGATAAAATAGTATCAGGATTGTTAGCGTTGTGCGGTTATGAATCGTATTATATTTAACATGCAGTTTTTATCATATTTAACAAGAATTTTTAATTTTATTCACATTGTTGTACGAATAAAAATGGAGTTTAATGTTTGAATATTTACTATATTGTGGGAAAAGATAAAATGAGATACATTTAAATGTAAATTTTATACGATACACATAAATGAAGAATACACAAATTAGCAAAGATATGTAATGACCTCAAATGGTGAGGAAGAGTAACTATTGTAATAGGAGCTTGGACAATTATGTTGAGTTTGCTGAATTTTGGCTAAGCTTATGCGCATAGAGTTAGGAATATAAATAGAGGGAACCTTAGGCTGTTTTGTGGGAGGGGGGAATGAAGCCAAGAGACGGAAGGGACAAGGTATTTCGGCCATCTTGTGTGGCCCCATATTCAGAGACACCCTTTTCCGAGTATTGCCTCTCTGAGGTGTACTCATCCTCTATCGAAAAAGTCAATTCTCACAGTACTCGGTATAGAGGAACTCTAATGGGGTCACACAAGATGGCTGCCGATGAACTGAATTTGGCTTCATGTGACGTCATGTACCAGGTGTATGCATAAGTAGTTTCCGGTTTACCTAAGAGATGGCGCCAGCCAAAACTACGCAGCGTATTCATTTGACACATACGTCATTTTGTTCGTCTGACATTAAACTACAAACACACACAAGTTGAGTCCGCCAAACACTAGCGTCTTTGTTTTATCGTTCAGTGATCATGTCGAAGTTTGTGCCTTAAAAAGAACATTTGCGGCACGCATTGCTTTTCTTATTTAATCAAAAGAAAAAGGTTGCTGAAAGTCATCGTGTGCTGGTAGAAACATATGGTGAACACGCTCCATCGATTAGAACATGTGAGACATGGTTTCCACAATTCAAAGGTGGTGATTTCAATGTGAAATACAATGCGCGCTCTGGTAGACCACAAAGGTGCGAAAACGAGCAATTGCAGGTGTTATTGGAGGATGACCCAACTCAAATTCAACAGCAATTGGCAAAAGCATTAAATGTGTTACAAGAAACAATCAGCAGACGTTTACGAGCAATGGGAAAGATCAATAAACTGGGTAAATGGGTCCCACACGATTTGAATGAACGTCAAATGAAAAATCGCAAAGTCACTTGTGAAATGCTGCTTCAACGCCACGAAAGAAAATCCTTTTTGTATCGAATTGTGACGGGTGACCAAAAATGGATTTATTTTGAAAACCCGAAGCGGAAAAATCGTGGCTTTCACCTGGCGAAGCCGGTCCTTCAATACCAAGGCCAAATCGCTTCGGCAAGAAGACCATGCTTTGTGCCTGGTGGGACCAGAGCGGTATTGTATATTATGAACTCTTGAAGCCCCGCGAAACCGTTAATGCACAACGCTATCGCCAACAAATGATTAATTTAAATCACGCATTGATCGAAAGACGACCGGAATGGGCCCGAAGACATGGCAAAGTGATTGTTTTGCACGACAATGCGCCGTCTCATACAGCAAAACCAGTTAAAGACACCTTGAAATCGCTTGGATGGGACATCCTTCGGCACCCGCCGTACTCCCCAGACCTGGCGCCATCTGACTATCACATCTTCGCATCAATGGGGCACGCGCTCGCAAAGCAGCACTTCAGCAATTTCGAAGACGTTGGAAAATGGCTCGACGAATGGTTTGCCGCAAAAGACAAGCAGTTTTTCTGGCATGATATGCATCAATTACCTGAAAGATGGGCGAAATGTGTAGCAGTCGATGGCCAATATTTTGAATAAAACAAAATTAATTTCCCTTGAAAATTACGTGGTTTCTTTACCACAAAAACCGGCAATAACATATGCATACACCTGGTATGTTTTCTCTATTTTCTTCCTAACTCTATGGTTATACGTTTAAGATTTTCGGAACGTTTGTGGCATAGAGTTAGGAATATAAATATAGGGAACCTTAGTCTGTTTTGTTGGAGAAGGGATTAAAGCCAAGAGACGGAAGGGACGAGGCATTTCGTCCATATTAACTGGCCCCATATTTAGAGACCCTCTTTTCCGAGTATTGCCTCTCTGAGGTGCACTCATCATCCTATCGAGAAAGGGAATCCTCACAGTACTCGGTATAAAGGGACTGTAATGGGGCCACATAAGATGGCTGCCGGTGAACCGTATTTGGCTTCATGTGACGTCATGTATGTTCTCTCTATTTTCTTCCTAACTGTATGGTTTTGGGGTTTTGTAGACAACTGGATTGCGGAAAATTTCTATTATACTAATGAGAAAATTGGAAATGATTCGATCTTTCAGAACTTGAATTTCGGAAGGGATTCACAACAAAGCGAAATTGTAATACTAAATGTAATCTAATATATATCATAAATAAATATATGTATAATGTGAATAAAAAGTGTATGTAGGTTTAAGGCTCAGAACTTTCATATAGACATTTGTGTTATTGTTTAAATAAAGCTTTAAGCTTATTACCTGCATTTTTACTTGTCAATTATTTGATTTCGCCTGAGTGCTATACTCAGGGACAATATCTGGTACAAGTCAGTTGTAGCCCTACAATCGCGCAGAAGTCCGTAGTCGAGGCATACTGATTATGAATGTTTAACGTCAAAGTATATTTAAGGAAGCTGTCTCATCAAACTAAACGTTCCTTTTCATTTTGACGCTCCAGCTGTACAACAAGAACATGAATTCTGAGATTAATCAGGATAGTTGTACTGATAGCTATAATGTTATAGCTATGGAATAGGAAGATACTGCTTTACAAAAGGGTGCAGGAAAACATCCATATAATACTAAAAGAAAGCTAAAGAAAACAAATACAAGGTGTATAACAGGAAAGGTAACTGAACAAAGATAAAGGTCAAATTGGAGAGAGACAAGTATTGTCAGATTCAATGACAGAAGGAAGCGTCAGTATTATGACCCTGGAACAAAGAATGAATTAAATGATGAAACTTTTAGAAGACCAGGAGAAATGGAGACAAGAGGAAAAGGAAAGGAATACTGGGAAACAGAAAGGCAAAAGGAATGCACATGGTTGGATGTAAAATTGATATATGTTATGCATAGGTTTCAAGATATAAGAGACGAATTTGATAAGTCTAATGTTGAGTGTCGTACTAAGGTTCAAGGATTAGAGCATAAAGTTAATGGTGTAAGCGCGGAAGTAGAAACCATGAAACAAGTTGCGATGGAAGCGAAAAAAGAGAGAGGACCGATACGTATCACAAATTTCCAGCCTAACTGCTAAGGTAAATCATATAAAATATGTAGTTGAAACTCGCATATTTGCAGACAACGTGAAACAAATAATTATGAAGAGGAGCTAACTGAAACAAATAATTATGACGTGTGATAAGCGTGAAAACTTTATAGGTGAGGAAATTGGGCAGATGTCTTCTAGTGAAGAAAATGAAAAGGGTACGAGAAAACAAAATGGAGATTGGGAGTATGAATAAGTAGATAGACTTTTAACACAATTAAGCGTAAAAATACCAAGGAGCCGTCACCGAAGGAACTTTAAGACGTTCCTAAATGGAAAGAGAGCATTTGTGAATCTAGTCCGACAATGTATTTACAAAAGTTGACAACTTAAGATGTTTAAACTTGAGCGAAAAATCCTGTCTGAATTTATTGAATAAAGCAATGACTAGTCCATCGAAAGAATGGTGGAAATGGCAATTTTCGAAAGTGAGAACGTTTAGAGACAGCATTAAAACATTATACTAGCAAAGAGAAGATTAAAGAAAGAAAACAACGATTAAGAAGGGTAAAAATTATAATGAACATTTACTTTGATGAGGCAGCTTTCTTAAATATGCTTTGACGTGGCCGGGTGACGTTTCGTCCAAAGACATTTTGTCCATACGACATTTAGTCCAGGGACATTTGGTCCATACACATTTCGTCCATTGACATTTCGTTCACAAGACATTTCGTCCAACAGAGTTTTCGTCCTCAAGACATTTCGTCCAACAGTTTTCGTCCACAAGACATTTCGTCCAACGGATTTTTCGTCCACAAGAAATTTCGTCCAATCGACTTTTGGTCCAACGGATTTTTCGTCCACAGGACATTTCGTCCAATACACTTTTGGTCCAACGGATTTTTCGTCCACAAGACATTTCGTCCAACGGATTTTTCGTTCACAGGACATTTCGTCCAATCGACATTTAGTCCAATGGATTTTTCGTCAAATCCATATACTATAGCCCCATGAACACTCACTGACTGACTGACTGATTCACTCATCAATATAAATTCACAGGCCAAACTACTGGAGCTACAAACACCAAATTTGGTACGAAGGTGTAGGATCATGAGTAGGTAAAGGGAAAAATCCGATATTTTGGGAAAGTCGCCATCTTGGATCCAAAATGGCCGCTAAACCCATTGTTGTATAGAATACACAGCCTAAACGCCTGGGGCTATTGACATGAAATTTGGTATGGAGGTACATTATCGCTAGTAGGTAACGAACGTATTTTAAAATTTTGTAAAAGTTGCCATCTTTTATCCAAAATGGCCGCCAAACCTATTGCTGTATAGAATAAAGACCCTATACCGTTGAAGCTACAGAGATGAAATTTGGCATTTAGGTACATTATCGCTATTAGGTTACGAAAATGTTACATGACGTATCCAAAGACGCCATCATGAATCCAAATTGGCAGATCTAGAAATGCATTTTCCACACCGTTTGAACTAGAGATACGAAATTTAGCATATATTTGCATTATGACGAGTATTTTAGGAAAATATTACAAAATTTTAGAAACGTCGCCATCTTGGAACCGAAATGGTCGCGCAAAAATCATTTCCGACATTTTTTATACTAGAGAAATGAAATTTTATTTGAAGACGTACCTTCAAGAGTAAGTCACGACGATATAATAAAACGTTAAAAAAGTCGGCATTTTATTCCAAAATTGCTGCCCGAAAACCCATTTTCTAAATTACAAAGCCTAGAGAAACGATATTTGGTATAAAGGTGTACAATGAGGAGTAGGTTACAAAAAATTGTTGTATAAAATAGAGAGCTTAAACGACTGGGGCTATTCAAATGAAATTTAGTACGAAGGTAGAGTATCACCAGTAGGTTACGAAAATATTACGAGGTGTGTTCAAAGACGCCATCTTGGATCCAAAATGGCCGTTAAACCCATTGTTGTATAGAATAGAGAGCTTAAATGGCTGGGGCAATTGAATTGAAATTTGGTATGACGGTACAATATTGCTAGTAAGTTACGAAAATATTTTAAAATTTTGTAAAAATCACCATCTTGAATCCAAAATGGCCGCCAAACCCATTGTTGTATAGAATACACAGCCTAAATTACTGGGGCTATTAAAATGAAAATTTTGTACGGAGGTACATTATCAATTGTAGGTTAATATAATATTACACAGTTTACCTAAAGACGCCATCTTGGATCCAAAATGGCGGACTTAAAATTTCATTTTCCACAACCTTTGAGGTAGAAGCACGAAATTTAACATAAAAGTGTATCATAATTAGTAGTTTAGGAAAATAATAAAATGTTTTGCGAAAGTCGCTATCTTGGATTTAAAATGGCCGCCCAAAAAATCATTTTCGACACCGTTTGAGCTAGAGAAATAAAATTTTATTTTTAGTTGTGTCTACACGTGTAGGTCACAACAATATAATAAAACATTTAAAAAGTCGCCATCTTGAATCCAAAATGGGCGCTAAACCCATTATTGTATAGAATACACAGCCTAAACCATTAGGGCTACTGAAATGATATTAGGCATGGAGGTACAATATCAATAGTAGGTTACGAAAATATTACGAAATGTGTTCAAAGACACCATCTTGGATCCAAAATGGCTGCCAAACTCATTGTTGTATAGAATACACAGCCTAAACCATTAGGGCTACTGAAATGATATTAGGCATGGAGATACAATATCAATAGTAGGTTAATAAATATTACACAATGATCCTAAGACGCCATTTTTGATCGAAAATGGCGGACTTAAAAATCCATTTTCCACAACGTTTTAACTAGAGACACGAAATTTAGCATAAAGGTGTATCATTACTAGTAGTTTAGGGATATAATACAAAATGTTGGTAAAGTCGCCATCATTAACTCAAAATGGCCGCACGAAAACCATTTTCTAAACCACTAAATCTAGACAAACGAAATTTGGTATGAAGGTGTACCATGACGAGTAGGTTACCAAAATAGTGAGAAACCCCATATGGAGGCGCAGCCCTCCCCCCTGATGGGTGGTATATTTGTACCAGGGGGGCGCAGTCCGCCAGAGACTCTCTGATTACGATAAAGGGGCGGAGCCCCCCAAGCCACTATGTTGGGAGGGCAGATCCCACGGGGGTCTGGGGGCAGCGCCCCCAGCGAACCAAAGCGAGTCTATATACTATATAGCCCCATGGACACTCACTGACTGACTGACTCATCCATATAAATCCACAGGCCAAACTACTGGAGCTACAAACACCAAATTTGGTATGAAGTGTAGGACCATGAGTAGGTAAAGTGAAAAATCCGACATTTTGGAAAAGTCTCCATCTTGGATCCAAAATGGCCGCCAAATCCATTGTTGTATACAGTATTGAGCCTAAACTGGTGGGACTACTGAAATGAAATTTGGTATGGTGGTACATTATCAATAGTAAGTTAATACAATATAACACAATTTACCCAAAGACGTCATCTTGGATCCAAAATGGCGGACCTTATAAATGCATTTCCCACACCGTTTGAGCTAGAGATATGAAATTTGGGATGAATGTGTATCATAACTATTAGTTTAGGAAAATAATTCAAATTTTTGGGAAAGTCGCCATCTTAATTTTTAACACCGTTTGAGCTAGGTAATAGAAATTTTACATTCTATTACCTTCCCTCACAGGTACGTCACGGCAATATAATAAATCATTAAAAAAGTCGCCATCTTTAATCCAAAATGGCCGCCCGAAAACACATTTTATAAAGCACTAAGGCTAGACAAATGAATTTGGTATGAAGGTGTACCATGACGAGTAGGTCACAAAAATAGTGGAAACCTTCCATATGGGGTCGCAGCCCCCCCGGTGGGTGGTATATTTGTACCAAGGATTCGGCCAGAGAGTCTCTGTTTACGATAAAGGGGGCGCAGCCCCCCAAACCCTGGTGTTGGAAGCGCAGCTCCCACGGGGGTCTTCACCCACAGCGAAGCAAAGTGAGTCTATATACTATATAGCCCCATGGTCACTCACTCACTGATCATCAAAATTCCCAGGGCAAACTACTGGAGCTAAAAACACCAAATTTGGTATGAAGGTATAGGACCATGAGTAGGTAAAGGGAAAAATCTTACATTTTGAAAAAACAGCCATCTTGGATCCAAAATGGCCGCCAAACCGATTGTTATATAGAATAGAGAGCCTAAACGGCTAGGGCTAGCGAGATGAAATTTGGCATGAAGGTACACTGTCGCTAGTGGGTTAAGAAAATATGTTCCAATTTTCTAAAAGTCTCCATCTTGGATCCAAAATGGCCGCCAAACCCATAGTTGTATAGAATAGAGAGCTTAAACTACGGAGGCTATTGAATAGAAATTTGGTATAGAGGTACATTATCAATTGTAGGTTACGAAAATATAACACAATGTACCTAAGGACGCCATCTTGGATGAAAAATGGCTGACTTAAACATCCTTTTTCCACAGCGTTAGTTAGAGATACGAAATTTGGTATGAAGGTGTATCATAACTATTAGTTTAAGAAAATAATACAAAATTTTGGCCGCCATCTTAGATTAAAAAAGTCCGCCCAAATATTAATTTTTAACAACGTTTGAGCTAGAGAAATGCAATTTTATTTTCAGTTGTGTCTTCAAGTGTAAGTCACTACAATATAATAAAATATTTTAAAAAGTCGCCATTTTGGATGGAAAATGGCCGCCAAACCCATTGTTGTATAGAATAGAGAGCTTAAACGGCTGAGGATACTGACATGAAATTTTGTATGAAGGTTAATTATCGCTAGTAGGTTACGAAAATGTTTTCAAATTTTCAAAAGTCACCATCTTTTATCCAAAATGGCCACCAAACTCATTGTTGTATAGGATATACAGCCTAAACCACTGTGGCTACTGAAATGAAACTTGGTATGGAGGTACATTATTAATAGTAGATTAATATTACACAATTTGCCAAAAGACGTCATAATGGATCCAAAATGGCGGACTTAAAAATCCATTTTCTACAACGTTTAAGCTAGAGGTACGAAATTTAGCATAAAGGTGTATCATAACTAGTAGTTTAGGAAAATAATAATTTATTTTGGGAAAGTCGCCATTTTGGATTCAAAATGGCCGGCCAAAAATCATTTTCGATACCGTTTGAACTAGAGAAATGTAATTTTATTTGAAGGTGTACCTTCACGAGTAAGTCACGACAATATAATAAAACATTAAAAAATCGCCTTCTTTAATCAAAAATGGCTGCCCCGAAAACCCATTTTCTAAACAACAGGCTAGACAAACGAAATTTTGTATGAATGTGTACCATGACGAGTAGGTTACAAAAATGGGTCAAACCTTCACTATAAGGGCGCAGCCCCCTGCGGGTTTGGTGCAGATCGGTATCAACGGGAACAATAACCCGAAGAGTCTGGCTATGATAAAGAGGGCGCAACCCCCAAAACCCCCAAGTTGGGCGCGCAACTTTGGCCAAGTAAAGTTAAAGTGAGGAGAAATTTCGATATGTTGCTGACAAAGATTGAAGCACCTAACACAGAAGATTGAACATTATTTAAAATAACGAACATTTGATACGAAACAGGTGAGTGATATACTGTAATTTAATAATTTCCAATCACGTGAAATAAATTATTTTGTGTTTTTGTTCAAGATTGTTGGCGATCTTGAATCTAGCTGCGAAGAATTGGTACAGTAATACGGTATATTATTTCATTATGTCTGGATCTTCTACATCATTCTCCTCTCTTTTTTCTCTTCCTAGTTCTTCATCGGAGTAGTTTAAATCTCTTTAGATTATTTCAAATATTTTTCTAATTTCTGGTTACCGTCCCATCAGGTTCCTCAACCACCAGTATTTGTTTTTCCCCAGCTCAAGAACTGTTCTGTTTGATTTTCTTCAAACTGTTTTCAGTAGTTTTTTACCTAACAATATTTGTGTTGCATTTTCGTACATTCTTCCTTAAGGTTTTATTTATATCTTTATATTCGATTCTAGTTATTGTATTTTCTCCCTTTTTATTTCCCTTTTTTGTTCATCCATAGTTTTATTTCTTCCGAGATTTTACTCTCCTTTGTCATGCTACTATTTCTTTTGTTTTCTCTCTTATTATCCCGGTCAGTACATTATTTCTGCAATTCATATCTTCTTAATCTTCTATCTCTTCCCGGGCGCTGACTGTGTTGATTAGTACTGTACCGGATATCTGTCTGATTTTCTCTAGTTTCTTTTTCAATCTAAAACGACGACTTCCTCTTATAACCTTCTCTAATCTAGTGTTTATTTCACTCTCATCTCACTACCCAACGATCACTCGAGATTTCGAAACTGTTCAGAACATGCAAGTCTTGAGCAATTTCTCTGTTATTTGATAGAATATAATTCATTTTGTTTCCAGCTCCATTTGAGCCTTCCTATGTTCATTTCATCTGAGTTTTCTTCTTAAAACTTGCACTCGGAATGAATCGTTTATTGGTTTCTGAAAACTTTAGTAGTCTCTCTTCACTTTCCTCGTTCTTCTCTGTTGTCTCTTTTGCCAAATCCAAAATTTCTCACTTGCTTGTTACTGCTCCGCTTAGTCTCTACTTTTGCCTTGATGTATCCCATTGCTAACTTATAATGGGATTTAAAATTTTCCAGAATATTCTGTTTATCTTCGACTTCTTATTAGAAACTTTATTTTATATGGACCAGTCTAGTAACTGTTGACTTGCTCGTCTCGCACCTCTTTTAGAGGTTGCCGAGAACTGTATTAGTATAATTTATGGTATAACTATTAAATATATTGTGGGTTCTCATATGCATATCGAAGGATCGATCTGTACCCAATTTTTCACGGTTGTTCTTAAGGGTATATATATATATATATATATATATATATATATATATATGCTTCAGTACATTTTTGACCCCCCCCCCCCTTCCTCCCTAAAAAAAGCTGAAATGATAGACCTGTGTAGTGTTTTCTCCCTCTGCCAATGGCTCTACAGTTTTTGCCAACAAAATTCACGGCCTTTGTGAGGGCCAAAGTATTCGGCTTAGGTGTGGGGAGAACGAACGTTTCTTGTCTAAGACTTCTATCTCGTGCGTAGTTAAATTCTTCTTTGTCAAGTTATGAGGGATTCATGCATTTGGATTTTCTTGGTTGTGGATCAGCTTCTTTCTTTATCTATGCAACTTGTGGGAGTTATGGTTAGAAAAATAATTTATTACCAGCCTTTGTTTGGGTGAAATGCAGTTTCACTTTTCGGAATATTTAGTTGATCTTTACCGGTGTTTTTATGTTGAAAGTTTACTTCCTGTGTTTTATTAAAATTTCCAACAAAACTTGTATGGTGTCCTTCCTGGACGTCTGGCTGGCGGTGTTTGCTTGTTATCTCACCTTTTTAGGTGTAGGCATCTCATTTTTTTTAGTTTTGTTGGTTGCTTGTAGCTTTGTCTTCAGGAAGTCCAGCACGAAATCCAATTGGCGAATCGGACCACTTCTTTGTGGCCTCTGAAATAAACCGGGCCTTGCATTCTATCAAAGTGAATTCTCACTCTTCTTCCAACTTCGATACTAACTGTCTGTAATGTTGGTAACCTCGTCACTGATACCTCCACATTTCCCATGCGTTCACAGCGCGTTCATCTCGCACAGGTGATAGCATTATCCTTTTTCTGTAAATTATAATAGGAATTTGTTTACATGTAAATTTTATTTCTTGAAAGTAATTCATGTACTACGGCTTACTATTAGTTTCCTTAAAGTACTGATACTTTTGCTGTAAGCAATTGTCCATAATTTTAGTGAGCCATGTCAATGCATATTATTGTTATAAAAATAAAAAGTTTATGATTCACCGAAATTTTTCATAGAAACATAAATTATTATTCTCAATTTTAGTTATTCTAGTACAATGAAAATATGTAATATTGCTAGGTTCCTGCTTGGCAGAAACATTTTGTAAAAATATCATAATATATAACTTCTTAATTACATGAACAGAAATTAATATCGATTTTTCTTACATACCCCTTGACAATATCCGTTTCCCCAAACGTAAAATTCTGGGGGAAAGTATGCCCCGAACCAGCCCTTAAATACGTCACTAGTCATCTTGGTATATTGCAATTGCAAACATCTATTTATTTTCTATCTACGATCTTCGTATAAGACGCAGATTTTCTCAGAAAAATGTTATTGTCACATTATCACTTTTCTTTGAACTATGTTTTATGTAATTCAAATACTTCGATTAGAAATTTCGACGCAAGAAGTGTTCACCCACTCACAACTGACACACTGAATTGGACAATGAATGTGTGCAGGATAAATTGCAACGATCTAAAAATTCTTTCATCGATTTCCTATCTCGTGTGGGAATATATATGAGTTAAAAGTATTCGTCTAATTGTGTTTCTTTCAAAGTACTTTGCATTGTTTGTGTATCAATTTAATGTAGCAAATTGCGCGCTTGCTTCTTGTTTTAAACGTATAACTCAGTTTGTTTCGCCTGGGGGGGGGGCTGCGCCCCCTTTTTTCATAAGCAGTGTATCTGGGGGAATGCACACCCATGGCGCCGATCTGCCTTTCCTCGGTTGGAGCTGCGCCCCCACAGGGTAGGTTTATCCTCATTTATTGTAACCTACTCGTGATGGCACACCCTCACACCAAACTTTGTTTCTCTAGTTTAAGTGGTTTGAAAAATGGGTTTTTGGGCAGCCATTTTGGATTAAAGATGATGACTTTTTCACGTTTTCTTATATTGTCCTGACCTACTCGTGTTGGTAGCAAATTTCGCAAGTTGGTAGCCTTCATAGCAAATTTCGTTTGTCTGGCTCGAAAGGTATGGAAAATGGGTTTTGGGGAGCCCATTTTGGATCCAAAATGGTGATTTTTAAAACAAAAGTTGTAATATTTTCGTAAACTACTCGTGACAATACACCTTTGTGCAAAATTACACATTTCTAGCTCAAAAGGTGTGAAAAATGAATTTTTGGTCCGGCATTTTAGATCCAAGATTTCGTCTTTGGATACATTTTATATGTTCGTAACCTACTAGCGATGATGTACTCTCAGACTAAATTTAGTGTTTCTAGGGCAGAGGTTTAGGCTATGTATTTTGTACTACAATATGTTTGGCGCCCATGTGTATCCAAGATGGCGACTTTTTCATCATTTTGCAATATTTTACTAAACTACTCTTGGTCATACACCTTCATACAAAATTTCGTATCTCTAGCTCAAACGGTGCGGTCCGCCATTTTGGATTCCAGATGGCGTCTTTGAAGACATTTTTAATATTTTCGTAACCTACTAGTGGTTTTGTACGTCATACCAAATTTCGCTTCTATAGCTCCAACCGTTTAGGCTGTGTATTCAATACAACAATGGGTTTTGCGGATATTTTGAATGCAAGATGGCGACTTTTTCAAAATGTCGGAATTTTTCCTTTACCTACTTTTGGTCATACACCTTCATACCAAATTTCTTGTTTTTAGTTTCAGTAGTTTGGCCTGGGAAATATGATCAGTGTCAGTGAGTGACTGTGGGGCTATATATTATGTGGATTCGCTTTGCTTCTTCGCTTCAATGCGGGCGCAGCCCCCAGTCCCTCGCGAGGCACTGGGTATTCTATACAACAATTAGTTTGGTGGCCATTTCTTATCCAAGATGACGACATTTTGAAAATGTAACATTTTCCTAATTACACCTTTTTTGCCAAATTTGATATCTAGCTCAAACCGTGTGAACATTGATTTTTAGGTCCGCCATTTTGGGTTCAATAAGGCGTCTTTGGAGACATTTGGTAATATTTTCGTAGTCTACTAGTGATAATGTACCACCATACCAAATTTCGTTTCACTAGCTCCAGCGGTTTTGGCTGCATATTCTATAAAACAATGTGTTTGGCGGCCATTTTTAAGCCAAGGTGGCGACGTTTTGAAAACGTAATGTTTTCCTAAACTACTCTTGATATTACACCTTTGTGCCAAATTTGATATCTAGCTCAAACGGTGTGAAAATTGATTTTTAGGTCCGCCATTTTGGGTTCAATATGGCGTCTTTGGAGACATTTGGTAATATTTTCGTAACCTACTAGTGATAATGTACCACCATACCAAATTTCGTTTCACTAGCTCCAGCGGTTTTGGCTGTATATTCTATAAAACAATGAGCTTGGCGGCCATTTTTAAGCCAAGGTGGCGACGTTTTGAAAACGTAATGTTTTCCTAAACTACTCTTGATATTACACATTTGTGCCAAATTTGATATCTAGCTCAAACGGTGTGAAAATTGATTTTTAGGTCCGCCATTTTGGGTTCAATATGGCGTCTTTGGAGACATTTGGTAATATTTTCGTAACCTACTAGTGATAATGTACCACACCGAATTTCGTTTCACTAGCTCCAGCGGTTTGGGTGTGTATTCTATATAACAATGAGTTTCGCGGCCATTTTTTAGACAAGATGGCGACTTTTTGAAAATGTAATATTTTCCTAAACTACTCTCGATATTTGTGCCAAATTTGGTATCTCTAGTTCAAATGGCGTGGAAAATGGATTTTAGGTCCATCATTTTGGATTCAATATGGCGCTTTTGGAGACATTTGGTAATATTTTCGTAACCTACTAGTGATAATGTATCACATTACTAAATTTCGTTTCAGAAGCTCCAGCCGCTTAGGCTGTGTATTGGACCAAATGTCCTGTGGACGAAAAGTCCTTTGGACCAAATGTCGATTGGGCGAAATGTTCTGTGGACGAAAAATCCGTTGGACCAAAAGTCGATTGGACGAAATGTCTTGTGGACGAAAAATCTGTTGGACGAAATGTCTTGTGGACGAAAAATCTTTTGGACGAAATGTCTTGCGGACGAAAAGTGAAGTGGACGAATTTTCTGTGGACGAAATATTTGTGGACGAAATGTCGCGTGGACAAAATTTCGTTGGACGAATGTGGTATCACCATAACCAATATGCCCCGACTACGTACTTATCTGCTGCGCGATAGTAGGGCTATAACTGACTTGTACCAGATATTGTCCCCGAGTATAGAACTCAGGCAACATCAAAGAATTGACGAGTAAAAATGCAAGTAATAAACTTAAAGCTTTATTCAAACAATAACACAAATGTTTATATGAACGTTCTTGTCCTTGAACCTACGAGGGTTAGGTCATAAGTAATGGTAACTATTTTTTTTTTCGAATGAGGGATAACAGGACAGATCGAAGGTACATGTTGGAAAGCTTATAGCATGGGCTGTCGAATGGCCTTACCAGAGGGAGGCTGGATTAAGTAGACCCTCGTGAGAAACAAGCAAAACACAGGCAACCGGACAACGTTGGTTGATAATCGTATGAGCAACAGTTACACAAAACTACTTACAGAGAATTTACAACCGTACACAGTACAGGTCTCACAAGTTACCCTGGATGTTTAGCAGCCTTCCAAGTAGTCTGCAAGTTCATCGACGGTTCGTTGCCAGCGATGAGGAAGGCGTTGAATACCATCTGCTTGATGTGAAGCGCTAACGTGAACCTGCTCCGTTTCAAAGCTACTATCCACATCACCACTGTTAGATAGGGTAGGGCACGCGCACCTAGTGCTTCCAGTAACTCTATGTGGCATTCCCGTGCATTCCTGCCGTAGAAATGCTACTTTGATATACGCACGTTGTTCACTCTTCGTGACCTCCATACCGTACCACTGTCGCTCAACTAATGAAGTTCGGGGCGTGCTAAGACATGCAGCTCTACTCACATACACCATCTGGTGGGACCACTCGACAGTACACGCCATAAGCTTTCCAAAGTGTATCTTCGATCTGTCCTGTTCTCCCCCATTCGAAAGAAATAATAGCCGACTTATGACTTAACCCTCGTACTTACACTTTTAATCCACATTATATCTATAACTATTTATGACATATATTACATTTAAGATTACAATTTCGCTTTGTTGTGAATCCCTTCCGAAATCCAACTTCTGCAAGATCGAATTATTTCCAATTTTCTCATTAGTATAATAGCAATTTTCCGCAATCCAGTTGTCTACAAAACCCACAAACGTTCCGAAAATCTTTATCACATAACCTTAGCCAAAATTCCACAAACTCAACACAATTGTCAAAGCTCCTATTAAAATAGTTACTCTTCCTCACTATTTGACGTCATTACATATCTTTGCTAATTTGTGTATTCTTCATTTAGGTGTATCATATAAAACTTACATTTAAATGTATCCCAATTTATCTTTTCCCACAATATAGTGAATATTCAAACATTAAACTCCATTTCTTATTCTTACAACAATGTCAATAAAATTAAAATTCTTGCTAAATAAAAACTGCATGTTAAATATAATACGATTCATAACCGCACAACGCTAACAATCCTGATACTATTTTATCTATTTGATTTCGTGAATACCTTATACTTACTAACTACATCAAGGGTGCAGCACTAGGTACTTTGGCAATTAATAGGCCGATTTTCCCCCGTATAGTTTTTAGTTTGAACAGTCCACTCAACTTTATAGATGGATCTGATTCACTGGATGTGGCGTACCTTGGATCTGTGACGTCATCATTGGCGTAGCGTAACAATCTTACACCTTATTTCAGCATGCACTTCACCAATTATCAACTTCCTTATTTTAATTGATTTATTGTTTACAATGGAATTGAGCATTGGTGTGATGGTTAAGTATGCTAATGTAAGTGCAAAAGTGCTTGTTTAGTTTCGTATAAGTGCAATACAGGACGACAATGGCACTACGACGTTATCAGGTTTGCATAAATAACCAACCATCTCTGCAATGAATCGACGAATCATATAACTTTTCCACGTTTAAATTTTTTGCTTTAAATAGTTTACCGAACCTGTTTATAGATAGACGTATTTTGATTGATTGGCTTTTAAAATTGAAGTTAAATGAAACACCTTTAGCCATTCTTGGCCAGGATGTTAGGATCATCTGGTCAGGTCAATGTTGTGCCTCACATATTGGTCAACAAGTATGCACATTTAAAATATATGTGAATAATGATTGAGCTACATTTCATAGTAATTGTAATTTTTTTCTAGCTATTTTCTTTCATATTAATTTCTTTTAGTCCAACTTGTGAATTGCTCACAACATACAATTATAATGTTTTTGTCAATTACGAGGATAGACACATTTTTTTAATTGTACTGTTCCAAAAGTTCTAGCTTCAAATAAAAGCCGTCAACCTCAAAGAATTTTTAGAGGACAAATATTTATTGTTTATTTTAAAGAAATGCAAGGCAGTAAAGATGTCCAGCAAGACGGCGCTATGTCTCACTACGGGCATAGGAGTGGAAGCCCGGCGTCGACTTTTCGGAAATCGCATCATTTCAAATTTCAAAGAATGGTGACATATCCTGGTCTCTCAGATCACCAGATTCCACACTTTCCAATTACTTCCTATCTTAAAGAGAAGGTGTATCCAAGGCGTCCACACATCTTCGCGTAGCTGAAAAATAACATCCGTATTGAAATCAGAAATATTCCTAATCAAATGACGGAAGGTGTCATGAACAATTTCCATCGCAGATTGCCTGAGTGTCAGCGTCAAAATGATGGTCACCTACAAGACGTAATTTTCAAAACATGAACGTGACTGTGGATATTTGAAAATAGTAATGTGTACGGGTTCAATTGATATGTTGATATTTTTTTTATAAAATAAAACTCATTATCAGTTTCGTTACATTGAAAAGAAGTTTTATTGGCACACAGCCTATAATTAGGCTTATTACGACACTACTGTATTGCCTGTTGTGTTCACAAGATAAATAAATAAATAAAGGAAATATATGTGTAATCAACAACGGAATGACATGCTTTGAATCTATTTTTCTACTCTTTCTTTCTAGTATTGGAATCGGAAGAAATGTACCTAAACTATTTGTGCTAGTGGTAGAAAGAGCCTTTAACGCCATTTCACTAATTTTTCAACAAGTGTGTCACATGTCTTTACTCATTGGCTTATGAAATTGAAAAGATTTTTCAAACTACATTGTCATACGTAAATATATGCAAAAAGCACTTCTACTATTTTCCAATTGAATACACTAGGTATTTCCCACCAGAAAACATATTCGAAGATAGTTAGTTGTCTCTCATCACGATTGAAATTAAAGAGATCATGAATCATTTCTTATGTTATACCAATCAGGTAATCATTTTGTGAGAGAATCTTATCTTAGATAACATACACACTCAAGACACCACTTGTAAAAATTCCATTTGATATCATAGATCTTCAGCAACAGGTGCAATGAAGGAAAACATTAATTATATAACTTAGTATAAAATATACTCAAGAGCTCGACATATTTTCAAAGCAACCTATTACTACTTTTCTTCAAGTCACTAAATATTCTTCATGTAACTACGTTGTAAACACTACATATCGAACGTATTTTCAAAATTGATATAAAATGTTGGTTCCATATTGTGCGGTCTGTAGGACTTAGGAAGTGCTCCTACGAGCAATTATCTACCAATTTGAAAGGATACTCACACTGTTAGAAAGTGGCACCCAAATCCGAAAGTTAGGTAAGCTGGCAACATCGAGATAATACACATGGAAAACGTAATATATAGAACGTTTATTTTAAACTGTACAGCGTATAGGTTCGGTATTGTCACTGGGCATAAAAACTCAATCGCCGGCCAATTTCTATGAAACTGAGTGTATAAGAACTTATCACCATAGAGCATGGATGTTTTGCTTTTAAGATATAAATTAAAAATACCTCCAAAGAATCTAAATATCACATTATTAGGACTGCATAGCAATCAGCTAGGAATTGGAAGGATAAAAGCCATGATACATTCTTATTATTGGTGGCCATTCGTTGAAATAGAGAGCACTTATGACATAAAATTGTCTACCCTACATAGAAATGTGCAAGGGGCAAAAAAATGGTACAAAACATGTAATCCTAAAGAATAGACTCTTAGCCAGAGTTCAGATAGTTTCTTACTATTATTATTATTACGCGTATTATTTCGGTGGACATACATTTTCAATAAAAATACACAAGTTGGCTATAAACAAAACGTGTCAAACGAACGACGTCGGAGAAAACAATTGCACATTTAAAAGAAATCAGCATTACACTAGGTTTAGCGGTGATATTAGTAAGTGACCATGGACGTTTGTTCTCTAGTAGTCAGTTTAACACTTGGTGTTCAAAAATTAGGAGTATTATATACCATTCAATACCTTGGCATACGGATAGTTCCCTAATAGCATAGACGTTTGCATCAAGTTCGCACGTGACCTGATTCTAGATTGTTACGTCAAAATTTATTTTATTTTACTTTTAGTCTAGTAAAAATAAAGTTCTCTGAGGAACTATGTAATTGCAACAGAAATAAAACCAACTCTCTATATAATAAAAAGGCCTGAGAAAACCGATTCTCAAGTATCTTCCACTCTCTGACCTGTAGGTTCGCCGCCATCTTGAAAAATTGGCGTCCAAAACGGGTCCTTATAATTAAAATAAATAATAATTTTGAAACAGTTCATTGTAAACAACAGTGAAGATAAACAAAATGAGAGAGCATGAAATTTCCTAAAAGAAGGTTTTCGTTTCGCAGTTTTATCGTAAATCTTTATAAAATTATGAAGCCTTAATTATTTGTTTAAATTTTTCAGGTTAACGTAATAACTGGTTTCTGCCACAAAGAATTCCAAATACAAAAGAACTAAATACTTTACGCTCTAACTTCTGGGTCAGGATTAGCAAGAGCGAAAATAGTCGGATCTTTACCCTACTGGACTAATTTTATAGCTTATACTTTTGTCTTGACAATAGTTTTTGTTTCGTACCTATAGCTCCAGTGGTTCCGGTGTCACCTTGATTTCACGAGTGACTGTTCATCCGGCGTTGATAAAATTGTTAAGTAGTTTCTGTGATGATGATGATATTACCACAATCACTCCTGTGAAAAACCTAGTTATATTTAAGAAGAAGGTTGGTCATATTCTTAAAGACTATCGTAAGTCAGCTAACAATCAAAATGCAGAAGGAAACAAAAGGGAAGTCTTGCTGCAGCACACCTGATAAGAGGATAAATAAGGAAATGGAAGTGGTAGCTGATG
The DNA here is from genome assembly GCA_022664845.1 of Lepisma saccharinum. Lineage (NCBI taxonomy): Eukaryota > Metazoa > Arthropoda > Insecta > Zygentoma > Lepismatidae > Lepisma > Lepisma saccharinum. The sequence continues at coordinate 29,971 of JAGDQP010001532.1, forward strand.
AGTTTCCTTCTGTTGAAGATATCGTGCAAAGTAGTCAACACTTCCCATCTTACTCAAAGATTACATACATTTTTAACATGTCGTGTAACTGGCAAGGTAAAACTTCACACGCGAGTCATCTATTGGACAGGCTATATAGTACAAGCTGTGCGTCCAAGAATCATGTTGGCCCCTTTGCAATTAGGCTTAGGTTTATTAGTTCATTTTCATACTGGTTCAAGATTTTTCGTTTATACTCTACAAAACATGGGTTTCTCTTGCTTTTACTCAGAAATGTTGAAAGTTTCCAGATGTGCTATAACAGTAACAGGTACCGATCTGCCTGGGTACAGTCCAGGAAGTTTTATACAGTATGCTGCGCACAATTTTGACCACAATATAGCAACATTAACTGGTTATGGAACATGTCATGGAATGGGAGTTATTGTCATGATAATTCCAGATAAAATTACATTTCCCAGAATACCAAGAAAATCTATATCTGTGTAAGAAATCACAGAAATAGCTCGAATCAGGATTAAGCTTTGTCCACCAAATCACAGCGAATTACGTTTGATTAAATACACACCACGGTATCCTGATGAAACAAAAGGTCTTGATCTAATGTGAAGTTTATCTCCTGATTTAAATTTACCAGTTCCTTTGTGATACGGACTGTGCCAAATCATCCACAAATTGATCATCCAGGAAACGCAACGATAATATGGATGCGACCAATCCAACATATTTTATTAATCAAAGAAATATAATCACACATTTGTTACTACATTCGGTCAACCATTGTTCCTTAAAGCTCTCAGTATCAATGCTAATGAGAATTCAGATAGTCCTCTGAAGCAGATAATATTGAGGCTGAGAGAACTTCACATCGCGATGAGTTTCTTGGATTCTTGGAAATTCGGACCTCAAAGAATTTCTTGAGATAATTTATGCAGGTAATGTTGTGAAGCATATGATCACCGGAAAAGCCATAGCTAGGGGTATTAAAGAAACTTCATCGTGTATGTAGCACTCTTCACCGTACTAATGGAAGAAGCAAAGTGCATTAAGGATGAATATTTATATCTTAGGCACGTTCATTTCTGATTGGCTTCCTCAATTCGCTAAGATTATGTCAAGGTCTGAGGCAGTGAAAAATATTTAACAATCTATTTCAACACTTGCTTCCTCTCTAAAAGAATAGAGAACAGCTTCTTTATGGTTACAATACATGAGAATGCATGATATTCTACGAATGTATTATGTAAGGCCAGATCTCGTATATTTATAAAGTCACCCCTTGGCACCCCTCTTGTGAAAATGTCTGAATTCAACACTGGACGTAGGAATCTGAAATTTTCATAGGTACTAGTCCTGTATGGTAGTATTATGCTGCAAAATAATCTTGGTTTGAGATTCCACTACTAAGTACTAACAGGGTTAAAGTAACTTTATATGTGGAAAAAGCACGTTTCATTCTAACACTCTGAGAAGAGAATTGATGAAAGTTTAGCGTATTAGAAATGTAAAGTGCTTGGCAACATGGCTGCTCCCAGCACCAGTACTCTCAGTCAGACTCCTCTCCCATTATGGGAACACACCTTCGGCGAAATACTGCTGTATTTTTATTGTGTTTGCAAACCTGGCTTGTACACCTCTCTCGGAATTGTGATATATATAAGTAGTTTTCTCTACCTTATTTTATCATCTTTTGTATATTTTGGCATGCTATATGGCGTGTATTCTCTTCTCAGGAAGCTGGAATCAAACGTACTTTTTTCCACATATAAAGTTGCTGTAACTGTTTTAGTAGTTGAATCTCAAAGTTCAGATTTTTGCAGCATGATACTTACTACCTTACAGGACTAGTATCTGTGAAAGTTTCAGATTCTTACGTGGTACCCACCAGAGATTTTCAATTGCAAACTTTGGTATAATATTACAAAATCATATGTTTAAGCCTCCATAGAATAGAAAGGAAATAAGTCTAAGGTTTAAAATTTTCTCTGACATTGACTACAGTACTCTGTGCGCCCCCAAACTGATTTTCAAACCACAAAGAATTCCTTCTACACAGAAAGTTTTAAAAATTTAATTTTTCCATTGTACAATAGCATTTTGGAACCCACATTAGAGTTACAACAGGGAGTAGTAGAGGAGCCATGTTACCACTTACAACTAGATTAGTATTTTGAGTCCAATAGTTTTTAATCCAAGAAGCTACGACTTACCTGAGCTGAGAAACTGAGGTTTCCGTAAATACCTGTACATTGAGAATTTGGTGCGCACCATGACACAAATATGGCCACCATAGTTGAAAGAAGTGAAATGTGGCAAAAAACATTTTTGGTTTAAACTATTAATACATAAGGGTAATCACACAGTTCTACCTATCGCCAAACCCTTGTCCTATCTGTAGTAATCATTTTCAAATTGAAAAACAATATTTAATATACAAATTTTAAGCAAAGTAATCAGTTCATTTATTTCTAGACTGCCTAACCTATCCTTTTTCAGAAGCCATTGGATACTTTTTATTGCCACAGAAAGTCTGTAGTAATAATTGTAAATGGTAGTCATAATTTAAATAATAATCATTCCTGTCTCTAGTAATTATTTTCAAATTGAAAAACAGTTTGAAAATAATTGCTACAGACAGGACAAGGGCTTGTCGATGCCCTCTTTCCTCTATTTTGGCTGACATAGTCATGCACTGGTTTAGAAATTTTACATTCGGATAGGCTAAAATTCATAAAATATTTTAGGTAGGTTGACGACACTTTAATAATTTACAAACATCAAGAAGAATTGGATTTTTTCTTAGAAGCATTACAAAACATACATCCAAACATTAGGTTCACAGTTGAACATGAACAAAACAATAGTATAAATTTTCTGGATCTCACTATACAGACATAATAATAAGTTTCAAATTAAGATTTATGGGAAGGCTACAGAAGGTTTGCAGTACATACATTCCAATTCTTTTCATAGCAATAGGTTAAACTTTAACATCTTTGTCATTTTTTTTTTCAGAAGAGCCCTTGTAGTTTGCACTAATTTGGATGACCTAAATAGTGAAATAGAACAAATTATTAATATTGGTTTAATAAACGGTGATGATAGAAACACTATGCTACAAATCTACAACAAAACTAAACACAGTTTAAAAAAATGATCAAAGGATGATAAGTGGGTGTCTATTCCTACTTTCCCCGGTATAACCGAAAAATTGAGGAAAACATTGGAAAAATATGGTATTAATGCAGCTGAAAGACCACCGATCAGTATTCAAAAGCAACTTACAAAATTTAAATTCTATTATGTAGATCCGATCTATAGTCCAGGTGTTTACGAAGTAACCTGTGAGTGTAAGGACAAATGCATAGGTATGGCAAAGCGTAATGTTTCTGTACGGTCAAAAGAACATTTGAGAGATTCATCCAAAACCGATGCAGTGTCAGAGCTTTCTAAACATATTTTTGCCACAAAACATAACATAGAAAATATTAGGATTATCCATTGCTCTAGCAATGTTAACGAACTTATGATTTTTGAAGGTTTTTATATCAAATCCCTTAAACCGGAATTAAACAAATTAGGTATTGACAATACGTCACTGGGTAGAGACTGGGATCACCTTTTAGAAAATATCAATCCACCATGTATCTGGCGACACCCACACCATCCACACTCCGATGTAAGATACCCACCATATGCATTTCTTTGACGAGTCAGCTTTGGTATATACGTCCCACTTAGTTTCCTCTTTTAGATGTCCTAGTCCTGTTTTTTCCTTTTAAACCTGTGAGAACTATTGAAGGTAGAGTTGTTCTACCGAAAGCCCGTCCAGCATATTTATTTTAGTGTGCATTGTTATTGTAAGGACTCCTGTACCGCATTGTAGGTGTAACTTTTCATTATGTTTTTCTCGTTGCGTAATCAGAACGAACAACTAAATTTATTATTCCATCTCTGGCTGTAACTTGGTACGCTAGAAAAAATCTTGAATCTAGGATTTTCAATTCCTCAAAACAATGCTAAACTATTGTGTATTTAGAAAGAAAATACATTCGCTTTTGCAGTTTAACTTTTTCCACCTTTGATATTATTTTACTCATCGCAACGGCATATAAAAGGTTTGTCTATTCGTTTCTTCCTTTCTTCAAAGAGAAGGCTATTCTAGATGTTATCACAGTACCATACATGTTGATTTCACGTTAATATCACCGTTGAATGTCCACCTCTTTAACATGGTAATGCAAAATTGTATCAAAGATTCAAGGCTACTGCACAGAAAACCGTGAAACATACGCAACGTAACATGATATTTAGGTACATAGATGCTTAAAGGCCATAAGTAAATTCCTACAATTTATATATATCCCTCAATGCATCTCTTAACCTTCCAGATGATTATTATCCTAAGCCCACGATGTCCAAATATAATTTTCTTTATTTTCTTTTTTATGCTAATTTTGTAATATTACAGTAGATCATACATAAAAATGCACTTCATTGTAGTTATGTTTTTCTTGAATAAAGTGAATGTGTATAATAACAAAGAAGCTTTCCATTAACCGGATACTACCAGGTGCGTAAATATGAAACCTTAATTTATGTACAGAAAAGACACAGTGATTGGATGACAATGCTAAGAACTATTTTATTCGAAGTATTGGCCATCGCTAGCGATACATTTCTGCCATCGTTCCGGCAATGTGTGGATGCCAGACCAAAAAAACTGTGCCTCTTGTGCTGCAAACCAGTCATCAAGCCATTTACGTACATTTTCGTAAGATGTGAAGCGCTGGTCAGCAAGTGCGTGTCCCATGGATGCAAATAAGTGAAAATCGGAAGTGCCAAGTCTAGTGAGTAAGCCGCATGCGGAAGGATTTCCCAGTCAAACGTCGCATTTGTTTCCTTGACCGGTTTTGCTGTGTGGGAGGGTGCATTATCGTGAAGCACAATAACTTTATGTTGTCTTTGGTAATATTCTGGTCGTTTTTCACACAAAGCTTGATGCAAATCGATCATTTGTTGCCGGTAACGTTGGGTATTAACGGTTTCGCCTTGTTTCAGTAGTTCATAATAGATCACTCCCTTCTGATCCCACCAAACACAAAGAATTTTCTTCCGTCCATAGCGATTTAGTCTTGCAGTCGATGTCACCGGTTCTTCTGGAGTTACCCATGATCTTTTACACTTAGGATTCTCGAAATAGATCCACTTTTCGTCACCAGTCACAATTCGATGAAGAAAGGATTTCCTTTTGTACCTGGCGAGCAGAATTTCGCAAGTGGTTTTTCGGTTTTCCTGCTGTCGTTCAGTCAGTGCATGTGGAACCCATTTTCCCACCTTCTGAATCTTGCCCATGGCTTTTAAACGTATGGAAACTGCTTCTCGTGTCACATTTAATTGATCCGCGAGTTGTTGTTGCGTTTGAGCGTCATCCTCATCCAACAAAGCTTGCAATTCGCTGTCTACAAACTTTTTCGGTGGTCTTCCACATTCTTCGTTTCTCACGTCAAAATCGCCACTTTTAAATTTTGTAAACCACGCATAGCACTGTGACTTACCAAGAGCATGATCACCGCAAGCTTCGACAAGCATGCGATGCGATTCTGCAGCAGTTTTCTTCAAATTGTAACAAAAAATCAATGCTGTCCGCACATCGTAGTTTGTAGGTACAAATTGCGCCATGTTCAACGCTATTAAACACTACACTATGACATGAAACTTGTCTGGTTGTGAGTTGCAAATCGTTATCAGCAATCAAAACAAGCAAGTGGCACCAAGGACGCACTTTTATGGTAACCACAGTGACAGCTAACGCAGTCTACGCACAAATTCCGGTTTCATATTTACACACCTGGTAATTCTTGATCAAGTCTACCTTTGCTTGAAAACCTATTCCTGAGACAAGGGTGCAACCCTTGAGCAGTTTACTAGACTTCATCAGACTAGTTGTACAATAATAATAATAAACATGTGAAAATGCCCTAAAGAAAGGGGTGCTTCAAGAAAAATTCCTGGCTACGAGTCTCTATGACGAATCTATATAACCTCGAAATCTTATTAATGAATCACAACACATATTCTGTTTCTTATGTGTATGAATTCTTTCTTTGGCGACATTTTATTAACCAGCTTTAATACAGTAGAATTTTTAAATAAAACTTTTAAACGTTGTTAGTAAAGACGCAATTTATATCAGTTCTGTATGTTTGATTAAGTGCAAAAGTCTTCAGAATCTGTGAGTACACACGCACCTAAGTTATCAGACGGAAAAGTATAGCACAGGAGAAAAAAAGAGATAAGAACGTTCTGACGTTTGAGAGACACCCATCCTTGCAGATTTTTTTTTTCAAAGTACAAAAGAAACTTAAACAGGTTCAAGGGCGAACAAAGTTAGAAGGTACAATACCTGCACGTATGAGGATAATGTATGTGTCGCAGACATCTACCATGTTGATTGTATGAAACTACATTAATGTGTATTTATAGTTAGAATATTATTAAAGAATAGTTAACTTATAAGTATTCGTTTAGAAGATAAATTTTCTATCGTCAAACTGTTTAAAAAGTACGTCTACTTACTATCATACACAGTTAAGAACATAAAATGGTTATTAAAAGCACTAATCGTAGTACATATTCACTACACATGATGTATTTTACTTTTGCCGAGTTTATTAGAATATTGTATTTTGAGTTGAGGTGTCACATAGTCTTCTCACTTAAAATATTTAATAACCCAATAGAGCAATAGTCTAAGGCTCTCAAATATTTCGGACTACTAAATGAATACGTTTCCACACACGCGGACCACCGAATAGACAATCTAGATACAGGTTCTAATGTACCGTAGAGTTGTCCCACCCACAATATATTTTGATAATTAAATTAGAAACATTCAAGTATTTATTCATGTTACGGTGTAACGAAACACTGTATTATATGCATTGTTAAATAGTTTGAATACGACAACAAATAGTGTTAAGAAATTTTGCACTAAATGCGTATACTGTGTCCTGAAAAGAATTCTGTAGGATTCACAATTTCAGCTTGACATATTACTAAGCTCGTAAAATACAGGTACAAAAGTTGATTTTTTGTTAGCTTGCAAGTCTAATCAGTAATAATTAAATAGAATATTAACTAAATAATGTTGTACAAGTATTGAGACAAACCATAACTAAACGTATTAATCAACACTCCAACACTTGCTTTTGTGAGTTATAATTTCTATATAATCCATTAATTTAGAAATATTAAACTAAATAAGTAAATAATGAAATAGCAAAACTACCCGTACCACATTTATATCGTCACATCATATATTATAAGCTTTGTCGAAGCCATTTCTCCGTAACGAGGGAATAAACAAACACATTTTCATTTTTATTACAGATCAACAATGCATTCACAAAATGTTCACTCTGTACATTTGTTGGATACGTTACCTTAGTAGTTATTTAAAAAAAGATTCTTTGATAATAATATTGATAAACCGGGTAGCATATGTTTGGTCTCCATTACGAAACGTGATAAATGAAAATTTAAAAGTCATTTTTTTTTTACATAAATCATAGAATGTCTTTGTTTTCTTCATCCACTTATAATCAGGCAAAGTACGTTCATGAGAGAAGTTAAATATCTTCAGTCCTTAGATAAAGTACTACAATTGGAATGAGTGCAGATGTACTTGATTATCAAAGTGCATTAGTATAAAAGGCTGTCGATGATGACAAGCGGGAATCATATGTTGTTTGTGTGTAGATTTCAAGAGCCACAATGACTGCGTCTGAAAACCTCAAAGATAGTGAAGAGAAGAGTGAACGCTTTGATCCCATGGCGGTTACCTGGATGGAAAAGTACAGTGGTACCTTAGAGAAGATTTGGTCACATCTTCCTAGCTTTCTTGGATCTTTCATAGCTACTGTGGCAGTGTTTCTTTTAGGAGCAACACTACGAGGTATGAATGTGACGTCTGGAGAATGCTTTGTCACTAGTTTGAATAGAATGCACATACTACAAACGTGAGAAGCGCTTATAGTTGTGAATAGTATAATATTTATATCTAATATTGTGATATTACAATGATAATAATTTTCCCCTAGCAGGAGAGAATATTTTTCCAATGGTAACTAGGAAGTTTGCTGCAAACTTTCACATTTGCTATAGCAAAATTGTTGCACATGTTTTTGTTTGCTCTTGCAAGTTTTCGGTCCTTTGCTGCAATGTTTCTTTATTATCTAGGAATAATTAATTCTACTATCTCGAGGAATATTTTCATCAAGGTAAAGTAAAAACTTTATTAACATGGAAAGTAATACACGCATTGTTATTTTTCATCTTATTTTAAAACACATTACATTATACCCTTGAATAATAATTATTAAAAACAATAGTTATTTTAATGGTGAGCAATTTGTATTCTTTTTTCACGTAAGTTCAATTAGTTTGCTGATGTTTATGAAGTTACGCACTTATACAGTGGGTACAATGCAACTGGGCGTTAGTTGGATATACATGAGAAACACAAAAAGCAAATTTTAAGTCTTGTATTCAGATAAGCTGGAAAAGGAAAATTCAATTAACCGTAATTTTACTGTACAATGTGAGCGTAATATAAAACAAAAATTTTAGGGGAGTCTCGGGAAAGTAAAGAGTAGTGAAGGTGACGTCACGTGTTAAACAGCGAACTATAAGTGTGCTTCAAATACCCTTTCGAAAGCGTTTGCTTGCAGCTACCACGGTGGCATAGGTGGAACGCTGATCGGACAGTTGGGATACGATTTCTGTCGAGTTCAATATTTTTTTCTCTTTTTCACAAGATCGTTACTATGTGTTATTAACTATCCCTTTTGATTGTTTCTGTATTTTCCACATTTAGTACATGCTTCACGGATATCTTATGCCGAGCAAGCGAAGGCGGGTTAGTCATCAGGTTAGACTTTTGTTCTCTTTAAGTGATGGAGAGATAATATATCTCACTGATTTCTTTTTAAAATATAAACATAAGAAAATTCGTTGTAATCACACAAGTCAAGAGATTAGCGACAAGGAATAGTACTATATTTACTCACTTCCGGGCATATTAATTGTCCCAAGACACGTGAAATTATCTCCAACAGCTCGCGAAAGTTTTTAGAACGAAATCACGTTTCCTTTCCCGATATTAACGAAAATTCAATCGGAAGCGAAGAAGCATACTCTCCGGCCACCTAGTGGAGACTGTATAAGCCTCCGTTATAAAACTTCCACTTTAGAAATGTGAAATATTTCAAATATTTTATGAAACACCATTTGTTGTCAAAATTTCACTATATCATGAGTAATTGCTCGTTGTTATATCTGTTAGTTTTCTATATTCAAATACATTATTAGTAAATGTATTGTATCTACTAGTACATTGCAATCGTAAATATGTGTATTCTATCTTTTGATGTCGTACTTTGGATGTATCAATGCGTACAAAGAATTTAAGGGTGAGTACCTGAGATCCAACTAAGAAAAAACTAATAAAAACGGGTGTCGAATATTCAGTATTTTCGGAGCTGGAAAAATGAACTTCAGAGCTGATTATTTCGAATATGAAAAATCCGAGAGTAGGCGGTTCAAAAAATGTTATGGGGAGTCACGGCTATTAAAAAATGCATGTTTGAAATTATACAAGCAGGGCGAACGGATTCACCAAAGGAAAAAGGGGATTACCAAAAATTTTTCAAAGTAAAATAGGGTCAAAAACTGCATAAATGAGACTTCTAGAGAGGTAACAATAATTCGTTTACCGCATGTCGATATCTCAAGTAGATTCGGTGTGCGGAACGATTTTTAAAAATCGTGAGGGGTTACGTAACTGTCAGGAGTATGAGTAACAATAATTCAATGAACAGTTAGATTATTTGTCCCAAAAGAGACAGTGTGTAATTTCTCAGTAGAATGGCAGTGATTATGCAAATAACAGACGCAGCGTAAGGTAAAAGGTGATCCCGTCGGTCCGGTGGGCAGTGCGCGGATCACGGTGCTTCGATGAATCCCGATTGGGCCATGGAACCTTGTCAATATTTAGAACTGTGTACCTTATTGAACCGAAAATAGTCCATATTATTATTGACTAAAATGCACTAGAAATTAAAAATTGATAGGTTAATTCACATAACGTAATGTATCAACCAAAATAACATGAAATTAAAAAGAACACGGAATGTTCATGTGTATTTCAAATCCAGTTGATAGAAAGTACAATGATATGATACCTTAAAATGTTGAAATCGAAATCGGGAAAGACTGAAATTCTATGCATATTCAACAGCAAGAGTTCAATTGCAGTTGGCTGTCCTATTGAACAGAAGGAAAACAATATCATAATATCTTGGTGGAGACTAGTAGCTACGATCCCAGACATGAAATAAACACAGGAGAGACGGCTCGTGTTTGTGTCGTGCTCAGGACGAACCTAAGAGTTTCAGAATGTTCACGTTTTCCCTGTCGTATAATGCGAATGCTGGGACAATACATTGAACAGTGGCACTGACCACTACCTTTCCCATTCCATCCCACTAGAGAAAGCTTGCCGAGAGACATCATCGTTCAGACGTAAGGATGTGGAGTCTGCAGGTGCAGCTAAAAGTAGAAACTAGTTGGAAAGTTTCACTGTATTTGTAACTATAACTACTGGTAGTAAATAATAATAATCGACTAAGGGGCTTTTAGAGGGGTCCATTCTCCTGATCTTATTCGTTTGTCTCCTGTCCACACTTTTAAACACAGACATTACAAACAATACAAAGAAACCTTTGAAATGTTATTCTTATGCTGCAAATAAGGATATCAGCGAGTTTCGTTTGTGGAACACTATGTTTGTAATATTTGTTGGGATTGGCAAGGAATGAGCCTATAGATCATAAACAAATTCAAATCCAAAATGTATGAAATGAATGCATTGTACTTCACACAGGAATCATATCTTTGCGATTTTCTTTTTTATCTTTTATCAATAAGCTGCTATCCTGATAGTATCATAATTTTATAACATGCGTTCTATGTGGCCTCTATCAGAGTAAACGCGAGCGTGGATACGACGAGTTAATGAACTTTGAATGTTATCGAATATTTCGGGCGTATCTCGAATTACTTGGAATCCGACGTGGCTACGTTGTTGCATATCTCGTAGATCACGAACCTCCGTTAAATACACAAAGCTTTCAAATGTCCCCACAAATTAAAATCCATAGGATTTAGATCTGGTGAACGAGCGGGCCACGAAAATGGACCACCCACTCCTATTCCTCTTTCTTCAAATATGTCATTTAAATGTTTTGGAACTTGTTCATAGAAATGAGATGGAGATATGTTGTGCATAAACTACATTTGACGTCTAGTTTCTACTTTTAGCTGCACCTGCAAACTCCACATCCTTACGTCTGAACGATGATGTCTCTCGGCGAGCTTTCTCTAGTTGAACGGAATGGGGAAGGTAGTGGTCAGTGCCACTGTTCAATGTATTGTCCCAGCGTTCGCATTATACGACAGGGAAAACGTGAACATTCTGAAGCTCTTAAGTTCGTCCTGAGCAGGACACAAACACGAGCCGTCTCTCCTGTGTTTAATTCATGTCTGGGATCGTAGCTACTAGTCTCCACCAAGATATTATGATATTGTTTTCCCTCTGTTCAATAGGACAGCCAACTGCAATTAAACTCTTGCTGTTGAATCTGCATAGAAATTCAGTCTTTCCCGATTTCGATTTCAACATTTTAAGGTATCATACTCAACCTTACAAATACAGAGAGAATCACATGATGGTAGACCTATTCTTTCAGGATATTATGTACCTTCTATCAACTGGATTTGAAATACACATGAACATTCCGTGTTCTTTTTAATTTCATGTTATTTTGGTTGGTACATTACGTTATGTGAATTAACCTATTAGTTTTTAATTTTTAGTGCATGTCAGTCAATAATAATATGGACTATTTTCGGTTCAAAAAGGTGCACAGGTCTAAATGTTGACAAGGTTCCATGGCCCAGTCGGGATTCTTCGTCGAAGCACCGTGATCCGCGCACTGCCCACCGGACCAACGGGATCACCTTTTACCTTACGCTGCATCTGTTATTCGCATAATCACTGCCATTCTACTGAGAAATTACACACTGTCTCTTTTGGGACAAATAATCTAACTGTTCATTGAATTATTGTTACTCATACTCCTGACAGTTATGTAACCCCTCACGATTTTAAAAATCGCTCCCCATACCGAATCTACTTGAGATATCGATATGCGGTAAACGAATTATTGTTACCTGTCTAGAAGTCACATCTTTACTTAGAAGAATTTTTTGGAATTCCCCTTTTCCTTTGGGGAATCCGTTCGCCCTGCTTGTAGGATTTTCAAACATGCAATTTTGGATAGCCCGGGTGTTACTCCTCCTAATATTTTCTAAACCGCTTACTCTCCGATTTTACATATTCGAAATAATCAGCTCTGAAGTTCATTTTCCAACGCATTCGGCAGTCTATAGCTCCGAAAGTACTGAATATTCAACACCCGTTTTTATTAGCTTATTCTTAGTTCGTTCTCAGGTACTCGCCCTTAAATTTTTTGTACCCATTCCGTGTATAGACGAACTGAACACATGCCTCCATCTAGCAACATGCCTTCATAAACTGTTTCTAAATCCTGTGATAATTTCCTTGCACTGCATATTCACGTAATCATGTATTTTTATGTACTGCATGTAATGGGTGTGCTCAATACGTAACGAGAGGTCTATCATACTATTTAATTGTCTTCTGAAAATTTATATATATATTATTAATTCCTTGTGATTTTCAGTTTTCATTATTCTATAGTTATTCAACTTTCTTTGTGGTGGTTGTGACTGAATCGACGCAGGTGATAAAAGATTATATTTCTTGTGTTAATCAGAACAGTGTTTTCGTGAAAAGCGTGTTAAGTAAGTCTGAAGGCAATTTGAGCCACGAAAACTGCTAATGTCGATTGAGCTCTAGGTAGTGATTAAACAGATACATTAACACAATTTATGTGCATATTGATAAGTCTTAGATTTCTTATCCGTGAAGAATTCTTTTAAATCAAATTGTGTTTGTTTCAGGTGAATGGTTGCTGATATTGGTGCACGCTATAAAACATGTGACACACGGACAGGAAGATACAAATATCGACGGGGAAATTCATAATAAGACTAAGCAAGAAAGTTCGGAATGGTCAGAGTTTAATCTTCAGAACTACTATCTAAAAGGACTTGCCTTTTATTGGTTGTTTGCAACTACAATTTCTTATGGCTTATATTTGGGTATCGGAGGATTCCTGCATGTAAGTCAGCTACAGGAAATGGTATAAACACTTTTGATATTATACTTAAGGGTCTGTTCGAGAAAGTTTTACTACAAGTTCACGAAGTTTTTTCTTTCATCCGTTATTTAATTAAATAATACCTTGTCAAAATCATCTAGTAGATTTTATATTTCAAGTATCCTAACATGTACTTACTATGTTCTTTATACTAGTTACCAAGTAATATATCTGAACTCTTAAACCCATAAAGTTGACCACTTGTCAACTTCAAGAACTTAGCAGCTTGACTAAATTTCGCCCAGTTAAATAAACGAAAACTAGATGAAATTGAAGCTTAATTCTGTAATAATTAACCTGAATTTGTATTGGAATTCTTGAAGAAAAAACGGATCACTGAATAACGTAAATAGAAAGTAACTTTACGAAACTTCTAAAATCGTAATCTTGTGTCATTACACTCTTAGGGAAATAACTAAATTTCTGTTGTAAGTTAGATTCATTACAGGCTAATCTTGCTAATTAGTGTTTTTTCTGTATTAATAATGTCAATTACAGATGCAAATATTGGTAAAACGTTGAATTCTCCTGCAGTAATGAAAGACCATTAATGTATCTTATTTTCATAAATTCTGAAATTATCCTTAGAAATGAGAACATTCACAAAATAAGGTCCTTACAAAACTCAATCAAAAATAATAAACTAAATTGTTTCTTTATCTCTCTTTATTACTCCCTGCGGAAACTTCTAGTTCAAGCTTGGGAGAAACTTACTTCAATCATGATCATGTTAAAGCTTTTAAATATGTTTAAATTGCATCATTCAATGAAACAAGAAACTAAGCATCAAAATAAATGGTTCAACATTTACTCACTACTTACTTACTTTATAATCACTTTACACAATCTATGAGAGAAATGAGCTCGAACGTAACTAAGGTATTCTCGTTTGTAGTGTTTTCTGAGATATCTGCTTGTTAGTAACGCTGGCTGGATGAATATTAATTTCATGAACTTTAGATAAATATCTTAGAAAAATAGAAAAGACTGCCTGATTTTAATCAATTCAGTAAAAAAGGATTAAAAATACGCAGTCTTATTAATTTTTTTAAAAAAAAGATGCAAGACGTTACCATCGCCGAGGCATGCGGCTAGATTTTCTCTGTACTGTTATAGCTGTCACGAATACAATTATTCAATTGACTAATTCATGAATTTCCTTACATTTTTTAGTAGCTGTGTTACGTCTTCATTATTTCATTACACACTTTTGAAACATGATGCTTATTATTTAACGCAAAAAAAAATATTTTAATGATTTGATTAATGAACCTCGTATATATATGAAACGAAATCAAACTGCTTGCAGGGAATATCTGTATCAGAAAAGATTGTTAACTTCCTTATGTTATTTTCAGTGGTACTTTTATGTTCACTTGCGTGACCAAGCTGAAAAATGGAAATGCCAACCAAAGAAATGGCTTTCTCCAGAACTTGAGAGACATGAAATCTTAGTTGGATCATTCAGTTTGTTAATTGGCTGTTCCATGACATCTGTACTTGCCTGCTACCACATGAATGGGGGATGGTCTATGGTATACTATGAGTTTGACGAGTATGGATGGGTGTGGTGGTTCCTGCAGTGGCCATTTATATTTCTGTTAGAGGTCAGTATTAAATGATACAAGAAATTTAAAACTCACGTACAAGTAATGATGGTGTGCTTCATTGGTTTCTTTATATCCATAAAGCATGCTATATGTAATTCAAAATGAACCTAATCAATCACAAATTTCTCATTTAACCCAGCATTCTTCTCTCAAACGATTTATGGTTTCTAAGTAATATATTTCACTAGAACTAGATCATTTTAAGGAAAGAGTGACTATGTATATAACGCATGTCCTTTAAATTAGCAGTATTCTTAGAACTCCAGCAAAATATCATGAGACTTATGAATATCGTATTAGGACGTCAACATTTAAAATGATCCTTTCTCACGATTATATTAAACACGAGGAGGAATGTAATCTAACAGTGTAAGCTAGTCACA
This sequence comes from Lepisma saccharinum, assembly GCA_022664845.1. Classification (NCBI taxonomy): domain Eukaryota; kingdom Metazoa; phylum Arthropoda; class Insecta; order Zygentoma; family Lepismatidae; genus Lepisma; species Lepisma saccharinum. The sequence goes on from JAGDQP010001532.1 coordinate 45,331, forward strand.
AATGAATGAATATGTTAATAACAACGCAACATTGATCTAGTTATAACGGTTTTTAGAATATTAAATACATGGAAGCTGTAAATGGGAGAGATAAACTTTAAAATGCGTTTTACGAGAAATCACCTTTTGTGGACATTACCCTTTCTTCCCTGTACTATTCAAATATTATTAGAAAAAGGTTACGAAAGACGACCTATAGCTCTGCATAGTAGGATACATGGTACAATTATTTGTTCGAAAACGGGGGGGGGGGGACGTAAAGAAATCCTTTCATAAAAAAAGCGAGAAATGCACCGCCAATCACACGTTGTTTCTTCCTTCCGAAAAAAAGAATTATTTTAAATGCCCTAGCAAAATAAAGGGTCAAAAATTCGAACCAGTCAATAGCAAATAGAGTATAAACCAACTCTTATATAATGACGTCACGAAAATCAAGGAAGGTAGATACCCCGTTCGATTACACAGTACTATCTTGAACCAAGAACGACTGTATCAAGCAATCTCTAAATAACTTAATTTCTCGAAACTACATTTCCGTATTCACCTTGCATTCTGAATGAATAAATCTAAACTTAATACAAGGAAGAATCACATAAAATGGAGTTCCGATTTATAAAGTTCTTTAGCTCGGGCTTTCCGAACTGTTACTACCATCTAATCTAGAACTCACTGATTACTTAATGTAATTTTAAGCAGGATAATGGCAAACCCTTTAGGTTCAATTGTAACAAAGAACATTTCTTGAAACAAAATTCAAATTATAATAAATGAAACAAGTGATGTTAACAAATATATCAAAAATAGAAAAAAAATTAAATTGTAATATACTCATATATACAGAACCAGAATCTCCCCGTTCACTGGTTCATGGCAATGAACTTTTCCTTCAAAACGAAATCCAAAAAGACTCTATTTAAACACGAGTTACTTAGCCAAAACGAAGAAGCCACAACAGCAACCAATTACAGCAAATGGCGACTTAAAACCACTCCAGATCCTGTATAGAAATATGGTTTTCCAAAAGCCACTCAATAATTAACCAGAAACTGCCGATAACCATTCGATCATAAGAGGGAATCGTAATTGAGGGAAGCCTCCATTTCCAATTCACAGTAACGAAAATATTTTAAAGACAAAAAACCAAGTAACACTCACATGATTCACGATGAAACTGTGGTTTCTCCTCAGGCCACACGAAGACGTACAAGACTACCCATAAGGCCACGGGATATCCAGACACAAGATAGTAACAAATAACGATCAGGAAACTCTGTTTGAGCGTAAAGAATTTCCTTTCCAACAAAGGGAAAGGAATATACATATTGTTAAATTTTAAAAGGAAGAGAGAGACTATGTAATAAATGACAATTTGTTACAAATTACCGCCCTACAGCTTAAATATGTCTCACGCAAAAACACAATTAAAATCAATCAAAAATAATAGCAAAATTTAGAATAATCAAATTTTATGGTAAAACAATCATCTGTCGGAATATTTATAAAATTTCATTGAAAATCAATATGAATAATGAATGAGATGAATAATGAGAACAAAGTCTAAAGTTAAAAGATGATGTGATTAGGGTTGCCACCTGTCCCGTATAATACGAGATGTCCCGTATTTTTGGTAAAATTTACGAGTCTCTTATTATCAGTTGTTGTCCCGTATTATCAGTAGTAAATTCAAAGATACATTTTCAAATAACGCAATTGTCAGTCTTCTAGTAATATCAAACGGTGTATTAGACATGCAATAGGTGTAACAATTGGAAAATAACAATATAAAACTAATTACATTACGAGAAAAACAATACTCGCAAGCCAAAGCCAGTAATAATAGTAAATGTGTATCATACATTCCTAAATACTAAGCGTATGTACTGTAAAGAAACAAATCTGTCAACATTAATGTCGTATCATCCTCCCATGGTTTCTGTGATAGTTGTAAGTCGTACGGACATCCATTAATTATTACAGCCAGCAATTAGTGCTGATCTATGCATACATATACCACAAAAATACTATTCCACACCGAAAACATCATAGGTTTCCTCTCTCTGAAAATGCAGTGTTGCTAGCACATTTTAGACTGTTTTTATTAATATTCTATTAAAAGTAACCAAATTTGAATTAATTAATTTATCGGGGTAGACAAATAATCGTACCATGTATTCTATTCTGCAATTGTGGATTTGAATATGAAACATTCCACAGCAGCACGTCGATTTATTAGTAGAAAATGTATTGATAAAGAAAGAGAAAAGTAAAAACAAGAGAAAAGTAAAAGTAAAGAATGAAAAAAAAATTGTTGCTACCTTCATGTGTTCATCAAACTATAGAAATGTACGCTGTTATCTAATAATGTTGTTTCTTACCATTGTTTCAAAGAAAAGGCAAACATATTTAGATATGTGACAAGGTTCTTGCAGTGTTAACCGATAATAGTGTATTTGCCTGGTAAAACATATTACATAACATTTCAACTTGATTTTCTATCTAAGGAAATATTGCAGGATATCTATTCCTTTAATTATACGTGTAATGCATCGATTGGTTGATTTATTGATTGATATATTAAGTAGGATGGACATCCAAGTAAAGTAATATTTATTAAGGGTTTAAATTTATTTATTTTTTCTTTCAGGACTATATAACATACCTTATACACAGATGGTATCACACGCCATTTCTATACAAACATTTTCACAAGCTTCATCACAAATACAAACAACCTACGGCATTCTCTGTGACAGCTATTCACCCTTTCGAATTTGTTCATCTTCAACTGAACGTCTTCGTTTTACCTATGTTTACCATTCCTATGCATTGGAGTAAGTATATATTGCATTTTGTTCTTAGTGTCTTAACAATTGAGGTGCGAGTAATTGTAATCATAGTAAAATCAAACACCTACATGGAATGAAATATTAGGACTGATTTCAAGTCTAATTTGATACTCAAACGAAATCAACATAATAATATTATAATCTCTATATATAAAAGCGAAAGTGAGTATGTTTGTGTTATCATCACACCAAACCGGCTTCATCGATTGGAATGACTTTTAGCACATGTTCAGACATCGGACCAGACTACAATGTTATCGATATCAGTCGTCCCCTTGGATTCAAAATGCCCGCAAAAAAACATTTTCCACACCGTTTGAGCTAGAGATACGAAATTTGGCATAAAGGTGTATTATCAAGAGTAGTTTAAGAAAACATTATAACATTTTCCAACAGTCGCCATATTGGATTCAAAATGGCCACCCAAAAACCATTTTTCACACCGTTCGAACAAGAGGAATTAAATTTGGTATGAAGATGTACCATCACAAGTAGGTTACGATAATATAAGAAAACGTGAAAAATCGCCATCTTAATCAAAAATGGCCGCCCAAAAACGCATTTTGCAAGTCACTGGTATTAGAGAAACGAAATTTGGTATGAAGGTGTACCATCACGAGCAGGTTACAATAAATGGGACAAAACTTTCATATGAGGGCGCAGTCCCCCGAGGGTATAGGGAAGATCTGCACTATGGAGAGTCTGGTTACGATAAAGTGAGCCCAGCCCCCAAAACTCCCTAAGTTGGGGGCGCAGCCCGCCACGGGGAAGCGAGTATTCGTTACAGTTCCGAAGACTGTTGTCAACATATTTTATTCACCCTGCACCAAGAGGCAGGCATTTCTGCAAAAAACCCTCCCCGGGGGGTTATAGGTGAAGATCTGCACCATGGGGGCGCAGCCCCAGAAAAGTCTTGATACGATAAAGGGGGCGCAATCCCCAAAAATGTTAGGGGCGCAGCCCGCCATGGGGAAGCGAGTATTGGTGACAGTTCCGATGACTGTTGTCAACGTATTTTATTCACACCGCCCCAACGGAGGCCAAATCAGCTAGTTAAAGCATAAATTTAAGAAACATTGTGTGAATGTTATATCACAGTAATGGAGGAAGAAGTACGTCAATCATAATTAGCATCGTAATCACAACCGAGGATAAAGGTATCTACGAACAACGCAAATATATATAGTAATAATTATTACCTACTGCTTAAATAGTTTTGACAACAATTTGAATAGGAGTTAATAATAATAATAATAATAATAAGCCAGTACATATAATTTCGTTCAACAGTATTCGTATTATTACTGCAGCTAAAATCCAAGTCCACTTTAAAATAATAAACGAATCATTATTTCTTTATATTTTTACACTTTCTGTTATCGTACGACTAACTGATTTGCCGGCCCGTTGGTTCGGGATCAATAAAATATGTAGACCAAACTAGGGCTTAAATGTCATCGGAATTGTCACCAACCAGTTTAGCTACACTACAAACTATGTATTCGACCCTAATATCGGTCATTTGGAACATTTTATTTTTCACTCCTTATTACCTCCATGTCGACGAGGGCTGAACTTTGACTTAAACGGGAAATGTTTGGTTAATATTGCTCCGGGCGTTCCAGAGTAATGCTGGATCATCCATACACACATACATCTGTTTATATATAAATAGACTAGCTGATTACCCAGCGTTGCCCAAATATTAATTTATCCCAATCTTCTATTACATAGGGAAAGGAATGAAGTCTATCTATAGTGTAAAATCGAAGTAATACAATAAAAAGCTAATTTAAACAGAAGATAAAAACAAATTTAAAATTATGAAAATTTATACAATCTTCTATACAATCTTCTACAGAGTTCTATTCGTTTCTAAAAAATTTCAGAAGGTTCTACAGAGTTTTACTGGACTAAACTTGGGCTTAAATGTCATCGGGACTGTTACCAATAAGCTTAGCAACCCCGAAAACTATGGATTCGACACAATTCAAGGACATTTTGAACATTTTATTTTTCATCCCTTATCACCCTTATGCCGATGAGGGATTAACTTGGACTTAAACAAAATCGGGAGTGTCACTATTCATCTCAGTGACCCTCGAAAACTATGGATCTGATACAAATATCGGGCGTTTTCGATTATTTTTATATGTCACTCCTTCCCACCCCTAGGGGTGTCTTACCCTCACAGTATTTCTTTCGAGATTGTAAGTGGTATGTGTGCCAAGTTTGATTGAAATTGCTCCAGGCGTTTCAGAGTTATGCTAGAACATACATACATACATACATACCGGGTTATTCCATAAGTAATGTCGCATGTGCAATGACCGCTGCAATGACATCATCTGACAAGCGAAGAGTGAAGTAGACGGCAAGTAGGCGGCATAGTTAAGTCATATAGGACAGTTGATTCTGCAGCAGTGTGTAGAAGAACAACGGTCTACTCCATATTTTGAAAGTGTGACTTGTGTTTAATCATGCCAGTGTCGGAGGACCATATACGGAACATCATGCTGTATGAATTTCACCAGAACATCAAGCCAGCGGAACTGCACGAAACACCAATACTGTATATGGTTAGGGTGCGTGTGAATCTGCGAAAATGCCAGAGGTGGTTCCAGGGGTTTCGGTCTGGGGACACCAGCCTCAACGATAAGCCTCGAGAAAGGAGACCTGTGCAGTTGGAAAACGGTGTGCTGCGAGCAGCGTTGGAGGCAAATCCAATGCAAACTGTTTAAGAACTCGGCAGCGAATTCCATGTCACCCATTCGACCGTTCATCGTCAGCTGTAGGACCTTGGATACGTGTCGTAATTCGGAAAATGGGTACCCCATGTGTCAATGCCTCAACAGAAGCAACAGCGAATTAATATCTGCAGTTCCCTTCTCCCCCGTCAAAGACGTGAGCTATTTCTGGACAGAATGGTCACACGGTAATGAAAAGTGGATCCTTTACCATAACATTACACGCAAACGGCAGTGGGCACCTAAAGGGGAGGGGCCGCAGGAACTGTGCCAAAACAGGATCACCACCCCTCCAAAGTGATGTTGAGTGTTTCGTGTGATATCCGTGGGATAATCCACTTTGAGCTCTTGACACGTAACCAGACCAACAGTGCAGATGTCTACTGCCAGCATCTTGAAAGCTTACGGACTGCATTGTTGGAGAATTGTCCTGCTATGGTTAATCGTAAGGGTGGGCTCATCCATGATGATAACGCGGGCACACTCAGCAAGAAGGGCCTGTGCTAAAATCAAAGAATGTGATTGGAAGAAACTCCGCAACCCGGCGTTTTCACCAGATCTTGCACCAACAGGCACTGCCTTTTTCGCATCCTGCAAAACCACCTTTCCGGGAAATCACTGCAACACAGTAGTCCAGTTCTTTGCCTCCAAATCCGGTGGCTTTTTCAGCGGAGGATTCAACAATTGTTTGACAGGTGGAAGAGTGTTGTGGAGTCCGATGAAGACTATTTTCCTGACTAACGGTGGTGTTTCAACGGTAGTGCAAACATACGACATTATTTATGGGATAAGCTGATAAAAGACATTCAAGTAAACTATTCTTGACTTCATTCGTATCAGATCACAAAAACATATAACTTAAACTAGGAAGAGGTGGTTACTATGTCAAGCTATCCATTTTATTTATTTTGGCTGCTGTTACATAAACATGTGTGTTCTTTCCTATGAAGCCCATTCCAAGTCTCTAGTTCTATCATCTGTCTCCCAATTACCAGTCGACTGCACACGTATATGTTGAAGATATGGTGAAAAAACAGTTGTTTTCTGATTAACATCTTTTCTTACGTTAACCAGTAGTACAGGTCACATATACTGCTATTGCTGGGGCCAAAGTTGCCTACAGGCCATGTCAATTCAATATTTTACGATGTGATATACGTTAAGTTCGGCGTAACGAATTTATCAGAAGATTATAGAGAGCAATACCTATGTTTCGGATCTAATAGATAAGAGAAATATTTTCATATCTCAAATCAATACACGAAACTGCAACCAGGATTTCGATGATACAAATTCTCAAATTTAAAATAATCAGATACAGTGATTTTATAGGAGGAATATTATATTTAAAAAAATAAAAGACATCCAATAATTAATTCATTCATACGGCATCTAACCATTAATAGTCTCGTTACATATTTTTTCTATAATATTATTGATTACTGAAATTTTGTTTTTCAGTTCCTGCATGCGCTATTCCCCTGTACGTTTACTATCATGGAATAATCGATCACTCAGGCATTACCTTTAAAGCACAATGGTGGCAGCCATGGCAGCCAGACGCAATATTCCACGACAACCATCACCAATACTTCCACGTTAACTTTGGATTTAACACAGAGATATGGGATAAGGTACGTATTTATACACGAAATAAAAACAAAATATTAATAAACTTTTTAAAGGTATACTTTTCTTAAATAATTCTCCTATAAAATAAAAAAATATTTTTTATACATGACTAAAAGAAAAGCATGAGTCACCTTATAAAATTTTCAATTGGCGCGCCCAATGCTTTTCTTTTTAATCATGCATAAACAAAATTATTTTTTACTTTATAGTATGAATTGTTTAAGAAAAGTATGTCTTTAAAAAGCTTTTAATTTTTTCGAGTTATTTTCTCAATCTAATGATTTGTGATCCAAATCCAAAGGTGTTCTGCAATCAGTCAAACCTAATATCGGTGCTGGCCAGTATTTATTTCAGGGTAAAGAGGTTCATATTAAAAAAATAAAATATGCCTTTAAAATATATAAATATACGAAAGTAACAATGGAATATAATATCGTCACCCGACTTACGTCGTTGAGCAAAATTTCATCATTTTATATGACGTAGCGAAATGAGTTAAATTAACGTTGCAAGATTTGAGGACATCACAAACCATTGTGAACTAAAGAAAAGAACATAAAAATAACAGGACGTTCAGTTATCTGAGTGACTATCGAACGTTTCGTTAAAATAACGGTAAGTTTAGGTAGAAGTGGTCGTTTTTTACGTCTGTTCGACGCACAACAGAACCAGAGCAGTTGCAGTTTCATTTTCAGACATTAATGGCTTCAAGATTCCCCCTGAAAAAAAAATCTTCATTTTCTTGAGCTTCTTCTTTACCAGATGGGACTTATCATTGTTGTACTTTATTGTTGAGCCTCCAAGAGAATAATAAATATAGTGATCTGTATCTTAAACCAAATAGTGCATAGTAAATTAGATAACAGTTATCTGTTACTTTTTTTCGTGTACCTCATTGTTGAAGTAATTGTAATAGGTTTAAGAGAATAATCGCAACAAAGAATTTCAAGAATGCTATCAGAACGATGTACAAAAGCAAGCTTCACTTTATCGAGATAGAAATCATGAACTTAACAATTACAAAAAGAACTTATTTAAACAGGGCATAATTATATATGGTAGAGGAACCACTATCGAGCATATAAACAGATGTCCGTAGAAAGAAGTGTACGTAGGTACAAGATCAGCTAGGGGCAAGGGAGAAAAAAGTCCCGGAGATAGTATATCTTGATTTGTTTACTTTTTTTTATTTTAGGGTCCCACCTTACCACCTTACCACCTTACCACCTTACTCTTTGCATCCTTTGCACGAGCCGAGTTGTGCACTTCCAAGGGCGTGCACCACGAACAAATTTGTTCTTCTCGCCTTGGGGCAGGCGTGTCCTTGGAGATTCTTGGATTGCCGGAGTTCCGGTATTCCAAGAAGCTCCTATGTTCCTTCTGTCAGAGACATCAAGTGTTGCGGGACGGACTTTGGACCAGGTGTCCAGAATATTTTCCTGGTCTAAGTTCCCTTAATAGAACTTACTTGCTTGGGAGGTCCCTACCTATTATAATATTCTTTATTAACATATAACACATAAACATATATTAGAACAATACATTGACTAACACGTGGACAACACATAGACAAGATGAACATAAACTTGGTTGACTTCTTCTTCTTTTGGCCTCTTCTTCTAACCTGCAACAGAGTACGAAGGAACAAGGATAGGTGCGTGTGGATAGGGTGGTGTGTTCCACAAAGTTTTTGTCGCCTTCCTTTCCTTTTGATTAGTGTCCACTTCCTCCTCGTCACTATGTTAGTTCCTCCTGTCTCACTCTTGCACTCGGTTAGTTATACCTCTTTTTTTGCTGTATTCTATTTTCAATTCTTCACACTCAATCACTCACACTTACACCGTGGACAGCTTTCGATTTGTTTGCTTTCATTTCTGGCTTCCAGAAAATTAGCGTTTTTTCACTAAATATATACGCTCATCTCTTCATACCACAGTTCTAATTTCTTCCACCACCATACTTACACTAACTCACACACACTTAGCGTCTCTTGGGACAGAGTTCCGCCTCAAGGCGCCGATTTTTTTCCCACTGGGTTCCAGCTGAACATTCATTCTCTATTTCACCACTTCGTTTCTGGTTTATATATTAATTACGTGTGTCTATTGTTTTGTGGTCTATTTATACGCGGCTGAAACGCGGGTGCGCGTACACGGCCATCCGTTTATTGACCGAACGTCCCCACATCTTTAATATGCATTATCCTTGTTGTTTTCATACGCCGTTGATCGACTTCCTCTTGTAGTAGTTTGAGACTTTGTGAGTTAGCTCCCTGAGGGCCGTCACCAGTTCCGGTGTTCGCAGAACCTCCGCGACCGGCGTCTCCCCCAGGAGCTGTCTTTCTTCGCGAACTAAGTTTCCTTCTTCCATACATCTTAGTACTATGTGTTCTGGCGTGGCCACCACCCCGCATACATGGCACATATTATCTTCTACTATTTTTATTTGGTATAATTTCTTGACGTGACCAGTCAAGTAATGCATAAGGCCTCCGGTAATCTTCAGTTCCATGCCCATTCTCTCCTCAATATCTGGAAATATCCAAAAAGTCTTCTTCCCTTTTCCGTCTCCTCCTATAACTCCTGCCATGCATTGACTATAATGGAATTGATTTCCGATTTATTCTCTGCTTCTTGGTGCAGTATTTTGGATACTCGTTCTTGGTTTCGTTTTTTGAGCCAATACGTGGCACCCAGTTTCTTCACCTGAAGATGCATTGGCGGGACAGCCGACGCCACCTGAAGACCCTCTATCGATGTTGTTCTATAGGCGCCAGATAGCCGCAGCAGTAGTTGTCTATGTGATCTGTCAAATATTTGTCTTTGTCTAATATCATCCATCCTGTGGCCCCAGAAGCTAAAAGCGTACCTACAATCGATCTTATAATAACATCGTGGTACGTTCGTATTGCTTTAATTGGAATTTTAAGGTCTTTTGTTGTGATGTTTACTAATTTATGTGAGACTTTTATTGCTTTATTTTTTATTATAGTTGTGTGTTATCTAAAGTTAAGTTTTTCGTCTAAGGTTATACCTAGGTATTTTAAGTGTCTTTCCATTTTTATCGTTTTATCATTCACTTTTATAGTTGGTCCTCTATTGAAATTAAGGTTTCCTTTAAATAACACATATTTGTTTTTTTCTGGTGATATTCTTCTCTTTATTCTCTTTGCGCCACGATGTAATTTTGTCTATTACTTAATTTGCTTTATTTTGTAGGTCCAGTCGGCTGTTACCCTTAATCACGACCGCCAGGTCGTCGGCATATCCCACCACTCTTTCCACCTGCCGCATTCCATCCAGCATTTCCAGGCACGGTTGGAAGGCCAAGTCCCAGAAAACCGGGCCTAGTACCGAGCCTTGCGGGCAACCTTTTGTTGGCATCTTAGCCACGACACCATCCGCCGTCTCTACTTCTATTAGTCTATTTGCAAAGTAGTTTTTTACAACTTTCCACAATTTGCTATGCAACTCGATTTTCTTTAATTCCCTTAGCAAAGAAGGCCACCATAAATTGCCGCCGAATGCCCCCATAATGTCAAAGAGTATCCCAATTATGTACTTACAATTATCTTCTTTTAGCTGATATATGTTGTTACATAGGTCATTTATGGCGTCTTCCGTAGACGTTTTAGGACGGAAACCGTATTGTAACTTACAGGTTGATAGGTCTTTCCTTTTTTAATCTGTTTTTGTGCAATTATTCTTTCAAAGATTTTACTTATTGTGTTCAATAAGCAAGTGGGTCTGTAGGACTTGGGATTGCGTTTACCTTTGTCCTCGCTTTATAGTAGGATTACTAAATTTGTTTTCTTCCATGATTCCGGGAACACTTCTTGATTTATGCATTCGTTGAAAAGCCTAGTTAGGTATGGAGTCCATATATCTGCATCAATTTTGAACATTTCAATTTTTATGTGATCTGGGCCCGGTGCTTTCCTTTGTTTTAGGCTACTTAGGATTGCTGCCACTTGATCGTTTGTAACTATTAGGTATTCTGGGTTTTCTGTTTCATTGTTTGGTACATTGTTGGCGTCATTTCTGATTCTTCTATTTTCTTCGTTATCATCCTGAATACGGTCGTCGGGAAAAAGTTTTTCATGCAGAATTTCGACTATATTTTTTCAATTTGTTGTGTATTGACCTTGGTCGTTTTTTAGTGTGTTTAGTGCACCTTTAACCTTTATCTTAGACATAATTATCTTAGGCATAATTATCTATCTGGTAATCCCATAGATCCAAATTTAGATTCTCTTGCACGAAATTGTTCCATATTTTCTTCTTGGTTTCTCGGAGTTCTTTTTCTAATTGCTGCTTGATGCTTCTATAGTTCTTCAGTTTACTTGCTCTTAGTATATGGTCTCCAGCCGCCCTATAGCTTTTTCTGCTGGTCTTCATTTTTCTTCTTAGCTTGTTAAGGTTCTCTGTCCAAAATGGCTTCCTTTTATGATTTATATTTTTTACTCTGGGTGTTGAATTTATTATGGCGTTTCTTGTAGCTATTTCTAAGTTGTTTGTTAGCTCTATTAGGTTACAGTTTTCTACTATTTGTGGAAGTATCAGACCCTCAACAAATTTTTCTTGTTTAGTATGTTTACATTATAATTAAATTTAGTAATTTCCTCAGGTTGTTCTTTATTATTTTGGTTTCTTTCATAATCAATGACACCGTGGGCACTTTTGGTCGCATATGCGTCCACGATCCAGTCATACAAATGATTACATATATTCCCCCTTGTCATTGTTAACTCTATATTTGTTTCCACTCCGGCCTTTTCCCTGAAGGTTGTCCTCTGTTGACGACTGTTAAGTTATGTTGTTCTATCAGGTAATCAAATATTTCTCCCTGTTGATCAGTCACAGAGCAGTGCCAGAGTGGAGATTTAGCATTTAAGTCTCCCATAATTATTACATCCGTATTATAAAATCCATTGAGAATATCTTCTATTCATTGTACAAACATGTACCTTGGGAGGGAGAATTGGCAGTATATATTCACTATTGTAATTTTGTAGCTTTCCTTCCTCAAATCCACACATAATGTCCATTTATCTACGTATTTTAGATGTCTTTGTTAAATACCACCACCGCTACCATATGATTGGAATCCTCTGGCAGTATTGTTACGGCATCCGTCGGCATTCCTATGAGTTTTCCCCTGTAGGTATAAGGTTCCTGCATACAAACTACGTCCACCTCTTCCTTTTCGCAGTAATGTCTGATTTCGGAAGTTGCCAGTTTCGATCTGTCCAGGTTGATTTGGACCACCTTAAACATGGCTACGGTTGTCTAGTGTGGACGTAGCAGGCAGGGAACTTTTAGACCGGATTAAATATAATTCGTCCATATGCCATAATAAACTTCCTGTAAACGTTATTCATCTGAAATGACTCCTTTCTCCTCTCAAATACTTTGTCAATTAACTTCAGCAAATCCTTCGGGTCGGTAGTGATTCCGTTTGCTCTAAGATTGATTTTATCAACTTCCTCGATAATCGGGAAGGTTATTGATTTGCCTTGTAGATGAATATTTCTTACTACTATCCTGAGAGCCGCCGTCAACATCTGTGGTTCCTCCAGTTTTGATAAATTATAATTTAGGTGTAGATCCTCATAGAATTTGTTTGGGTTGAAGCTTAGGTTACTTCTATCTTCGTTCTTTACCAATTCTCCCTCTGGCCTCTCTTTCTTCATGGTTCCCTGCGCCTCCGGCCCTTTTCCAGGTCCCAGCTCAGCTTCATCCTCCACCATGGTTATCCTCTGCTCTTCTTTTTCCTATAAAATCGTGAGATACAGAATCTCCATGTTCTTCTCTTCTTCCTGAGGATGGGTTTTTCCTCTATTCCTTCTATTTCATCGGTGTTCATTTCCTTGTCCTCTTCTTCATTCTCTACTGTTGACAGATCTATAGTTTCCTTTTCTTTTAAATCCTTATATTCATTCTCATCATGTTTCTTTGGATTGATGTTATCCATTACATTCGATATGGTTCTAAATAGGGTCTTATCACTGATTATCATTCCCAATCCAATATTCCTTATTTTATTTTCCCACTCTTTTATATTTCTTAGAACCATGTATGGGTCTGCTCTCCAAAGGCCCATCCCAATTTCCGGTATTGTAATTTTCTTTCTGGTGTTTCCCTGTAGAGCCGCTAGAATTACCAATGTCAGACTTAAGTCCTCCAAGAAATCCTCATTGGATGATTTGACATGCATAAATCCACAGCCATATCTGTTCTTGGATAGATACATTTCAAGGTTTTGGCTATAACGAACTTCTGATTTCATGATCCATCTACTCCAATTCAAATCTGTCATGGACAAGGCTACCATTTGCGCAAAACCCCTAGGAAAGGTCTGTAGTTCGGGATTTATGTAGTGTATGACGATTTGGTTACTTTCTTCAAAGTTAATATGCCCTGACTTTATTGAGAAGTATTTTTCTGTTGATTTTGTACAGCCATTTGATAGCCAATTATTTATGAATTCTATTTTTTACTTTTGTTATACTCTAATAGTCTTTCCAGACTTCTTTTCTGTAAGCACGGGGGGAGTTTCTTTTCAGGTTTAGTGTCCTGGACTTCGGCTCGATTATGATTATGGTCCACAATCGAACTTATCTATGGTTCTTTGGAGGCTTAATTTATATTGAGGGCAGTCTTGTTGTTTCCTCCCGCACTTTTTACCCCTTTGATAGCATGGTAGATACACCTTCTTTTCTTTTTCCCTACGTTCACTTTTCTTGTGTCCTTTTTCTCCGCATGTTCCACATCTGGGATCATTTTTGCAATAGTTTGCTATATGACCATAGTCAAAACATTTCAGGCAAGTCGTGACAAGGAGATAGTCTTTAACGTTTGTAACTTCGTATCCAATATATACCTTGGGATTTTGCAACAAAATCTGCCTTACTTGTCTTGGTACCTCGAATACTAGATTGTATCGATCTTGATTCCTTGGTCCTGTTTTGAATCTAGGTTTAATGAGTTGCCTCTGTTCATCTGTAATACTCTGAAGGTTCCTCACCAGCAATTCTTCTTTGACCTCTGCCTTCTTCATCTCGGTGGGGATACCATAGATGATCATCAGAGGGTTTCTCTTCTCACTTCTGTTAGACATATCGAAGTTATTTTTCATGTTTGGATGGTTCAGTAGCTTTTCCTCATCCTGGGTCGATGCCATCTGAAAAATCAGTGCACTCTTAGTCTGGATCATCTCGAAGTTTATCTGGTCATTTCTTTGTATCGTTCTGGTGATCCTCATTCTTGTGTCTTTTAGTGTTTCACCTTGCTTGGGTCTTATTAAGATAGTTGGATTCGTGTTTCTTTTGTTTGTCTCTATAATTCTTGTTTTTTTTCGGTATATTGGTGTCTTTCTTCAGCATGTCTGCAAAGCTGACTGTTGGTACCGCTGATTCCCTTGCTGGTTCCTTTGCCTGTTTCAACCTTCCATTTTCGGCGTACAATATGCGTATTTCTTCTTCCTGTTTCTGAAATTTCTCTTCTGTCTCCTGTCTTCTAGATTCTGGCTGGCTGATGGTTATTTCTAGTTCGTTTACTCTGATGCTACCAGTTATTGCTTCCTGTTTTAATTCGTCGATAGTTCTTTCCAATTTATCGATATCTTGATCCCGTTCTTCTACTTTCGTTTGCCATTGCCTCAGCTTAATTTCACATTCCCTAAGTCTTGCGTTTTCTCTTTCTAGTTTTTCTTGGTTCTTTTCCAATTCCGTTATTCTTCCTTCTGCGTATGCTAAACGTAATTTCAGTTCTTCTACTTCTTTCTCGTTTTTATATCTTTTACTCGCCTCCTCTTCTTCTGGTCTATGTCTCTTCTTATTCGGCTCCTCATCTTGGTTTCCCTGGTCTTCCAGATGTTACATCCATATTCTACTGGTCAGTGACCCCTCTTCTCCCACTTCTCAAAGGAGTTGTTTTAGATATGCCTTCTTTGTTTGCTTGTTCCCATTCTGCGTGTACTTCCTCCGCTATCCTTTGTTCAATTCCTATTCTTCCTTATTATACCTTGGTTTATTTACATTTACTTATTTCTTCTTTACTTTCTCCATCCATTTTAACTGAAATGGGTTGTTAGGATCTGGATCGTCGGACCTCTACTGTGACAAGTTTGGCAAGTCCAGTCTTTGCTATATCCGTATAATCAAAGCTCTTTGACATCTTCGCGCTCTCGTATTCGTACTCGCACGACACACGCACTTAAGTTCAAAGTTTACACTTGAGAGAACCAATATGGCATTCCCAGACCCGACACCCGAGAGACCGGCTTCCCAAGGAAAAAAGGGGGTTAATGAGTTCACCGAACTCCCAAAATATCAAGCACACGTCCCTAGCGGCCCCGGATACATAGCCCACTTAGCCCTCCATGCTATCTATATACACTCACAAGAATCTAAGAATATGTCGTTGCAGCGGGTATTTAGGAAATTATTTCCTCAAGGTCACCGGATGTTCTTGGTCGTTCAACCTTGCCAACGTTAATATGCGGAAGTGTGTTTCTTATAGTCCCGTATACTTAACATAGGAAATTTGTCCCTTAATAAGTATTGCGGAAAAAATCCCACATGCACGAAAACTTAATATGTTCTTTTCATTAAGATCTTTAAGTTTCTGTACTCACGAAGTTCGTAAGTTCCGTTTCTCTCTCGAATATTATCACCTTTTCGGGAGCGATTACAACACACGTCTTACCACTTGCAAAACCACTACTCCAAGCCGATTTGTTTACCTTGTATGCTCAGTATGGATGGGTTCGTATGTCTTAGTCTTAAAGTGGTGCAAAACCAAGATGGCAGCCAAAGTGCAATAGGGCCGCCATGTAATCCTACTGCTTTTGCACTAAGCAGTATACATCGTGCAGTAGATTAGTTCGATGTGAAAATTTTTGAGGATAGAAATGTTTCTTGGATCTGACCGTTTTATAATTAAGTACGTGAAAGCGAAAATATTAAGACTACATGCCGGCCATATTTCACTTTGGCTGCATCTTGATTTTGCTCAACTTTTGGTGTCTAAGACATACTAATCTAAGACATTGGGCACACAAGAAACACAAATCAAGATAAATCAGTTCCGAAAAATATTTCCCTACTCAACTGCTCCAGCGCTTTCGCAATAGTGTGTCAGTAGTGTAATAAAGGCCGAAACCGAAAGAATTTCTGTAGTTTATTTCAAATAGTCATTTTCAAACAGCTACTCTCCACCATTCTGCACGTGTGGTGCTATGCAATCAGATACATTAATAGCATTCGCTATAGTACTATTTAAACATCAATCTCATGGCATAACTACTAAGCTAAAAGACCATTAATGTACTCCTAACAAGGAAACTCTTTGTGACAACAAAGAAACTTTACTGAAATTATATTGATTACAATGCAGCAAATTCACAAAGAAACCTTCCGTGTGTGACAGTAGAGTTCGGGAATCAAACTAAACTCAAGTGAAATTGAATCACAGGAAATCTGAGTGTGCCAAATCCTAGTCCCGAATTCGAAGTTCTTCTAGAGATATGAGGTCACAACGGTACCTAGCTAACCTAATATGTAAGAACTAGTTCTAGTAGTTAATTCTGTACATTTTAATTCTATTGGAGACTTTTTGGCATCTTTGGTTCAGGCCGAGATGTATTTGGTATTGGATGAAAGGTATCGCCCAGGACATTTTTAAGGTATTTGCCTTCTGAAACTGAAGGGAAACCCTAAAAACTAGTATATGAAACGCACGTTGGTAGATTCTACCGTGTGAGAGCCACAGTTCGAAATTAGTTTCGTTGTGTATAGCTCCAAATGACATAATATGTCATATGTTTTATACAAAAGTTCTTGGGGGATTACGAAACAGCTCTAACAAATTGAATTTCCAAGTCATCCGTTATATCGATTCCCAGGAAGCTACTGTATTTCCATCTACAATATTTCAATGCTCCACATGCTCCATTTCAATGTCCTACATGTAATAGTTGTTGAGTTCTTTATGATAAACGAAGTTCCTGATCTAATGCAGGTTCCAGCAGTATGAGCTACCATAAATGACGAACCGTAAGAAATAATATAAAATGTTTCCTCTAATACAATTTCAATTTTCAGTGAAGCACTACATGAAATTATAATCCACTTCCCACTCGACGTTTCAAAGTTGAACTCCGTAGTTAATTCCTAAACTTCACTGATTACCTCAATATCATAAATCAATTCAGAATATACACTTTCCCTACCTCACTCACTGTTTGAAAGACCTACATAAAATACTTTCCGTGTCCTGAACCTTGTAAGAACTGATTCATCATATGATATAAGTAATATAGGTTCGCTAGGTATCGTTGTGGCTTCATATCCCTAGAACAGCTTCGAATTCAGAACTAAGATTTGGCAGATTTTAGTTTCCTTTGATTAACTTTGATTTGAGTTAAGTGTGAGTCCCGAACTCTACTGTGACGTACGGAAGGTTTCCTTGTCTGTTATACTCTATTCACCTATGATTGGAGCAAGAGTTCTGTTATAGGTGAAACAAGAACATAAATAAATAAATAATACCAGTACTATTAATGATGAAGACTGTACATCGTTAGTAGAGACACACCACGTACAACGCTGAAAGTCAGGTAATATCGGGCAATGATTACTATAAATTTAAATCCTGAGAGGTTCGGTTTTAAATTGACAATTCTTTGTGACAATCTAATCAATAAATTAATATTTTGTTGATCTGCCGAAAACTTTTGTATCTTGTACAATAATATCTATATTTCATTTGCAGCTGTATTAAGAATTGTTAAAGAAACAAGTGTATTAAGAATTGTTATAGAAACATACAATGAATGAATTTCTTACTCTAGTTTAATTTTTATTTCAGCTTCACAAAACTTACAGACGCAAGGATCGAATTTACAGAGAAGATATCTATTACGGACGTGGTTTACCCATTAATGAGGCATCACAAGAGGAACTTTTGAAAGATATTGAGGAAAGAGAATCTGAAAATCCATTAGCACACAAAGCATGTAAAAATGAATTTGCTCTTGATGCAAGTGACATTAAAAAGAGTCGGTGACTGTTATAGATTGTTTAATTTTGAATTAAATTTAAATTGGCCGTTCTAGCTACTAATGTAGACTGAAAATGGAAATTGCTGAACTAAATATTTTCTTAGAAATACCGGTAGTTCCTTTAACGGTTGAGTTTGTGGTGGAACGTGATGTGCAGTTTGTCATCTGAATGTACGCATGTTGTTAAAATATCAACTTAAAGCGTTATCTATTACAGTATTATTAATTAAGTTGTATGTAAAAGGATAGATAAAATTTTAAATTACACAGCCTTATAAAATAGGCATCGTTGCAACTTCCTCTATAATTGATCATTAAATGCAAACACAAAAAATATTAATCTTTTATATTACTATGTCGAGAGTGCATACACAAAAAATATCCGCATTAATTCAACACAATTTTAACGTAGGGCAGTTGTCCGAGGAACAGCAAGATTTTAGGGTGTTATTCCAAAATACAGGGTATGGTCGGTGCGATGATGAGTTTGCCATGTTAATCCAGTACTTTTACTATGTTCTGTGTAATACAAGAAGTGGAGATTTCTTGACAAGGACTCCAAATCAACAAACTTAGGGTTTCTGACTGAGTGACTGAACTATTACTCAACCATACCAGATTCTACATGAAGCTCCTGCTATTGAAGTATATTTAATGGGATTGAATTATTTTTCATCACTTGATACTTCAAAGGTTTTTTTTTTTTTTTTTTTTCATTTTGAAGATTCTCTGTTATAGATATTATGTTGCAGACAATTATCTAATTATGCATTATTCATTTTGATAACTTGTTCCTTTATTAGTATCCTCTCCGGAACTATTTCCTATTTACGCACTGACTTCCAACACGTAGCAGAAACTCTTTTATACTATTGAATCAGCTGTTCCGATGCTAGTCGAAAGCTTCCGATTTTGACTGTCAGAATGAACTGCTAGCGATTTGTGCGGGTGACATAGTTGAGTGTTGTTTAATGCTATTTCTCTTCGAGTCTCGCGAAGTGTAGATTCCAAATCCAACACGTAAGTCGACGACGTGTTGTGTTAAAATTTAATGCAACCCAGGAAGCACAAAGTAAAGTATTTAAATTAACGCAGGACTGTATGCAGGGGTGTAGTTCGAAGTAGATAGTAAGGAAGTAATAATTAAACTTATATTGAAAAGAAAATCATAGTGGAAAGTATTCGATAACGAAGAGATACGATTCAAATTCAGTTGTCATAGTTTTCTGAAAACTGTAATTTACTCATTTATTTTTAAATTCGGTTTGATTTCCAATACAAAAGAAAAACTAACAGCACATTAAATTACAGCTATGTTTCAGGAACGTTGCAATGCCCTATTTGTTTCAGGACAGATCTCCTGGCAACGTACTCAAATATCTATCACACACATGGCTTTTGCAACGTTCCCATCAACTCTTGCACCAGTGATACGAATTATAAATGTCGCCATGTTTGATATTCGTAGTTTATATTCAGATCATAACCCAACTTTTTATATTAATCTAGCAAAACCCTTATAAATCCTTTTCTAAACCTGTCGTCCAATAGGAAGGGCGTAAATAGTAATTAACGAGTGAGGCCTGACGTACTGAGACTAGCAGTTATTGTAACCTTTCCTAGCAAGTCGTCGTAGACTCCGAACCACTTGTGTCCCCACCGTGAATCTAATACGGGATCCCTTGATTACAAGGCAGTGAGAGTTACCACTCACCCACCGGAGACATTATGCTCTTTACATGTAAACTGACTGGATAAAGATCTTGAATCCATAGTAGAGGTACAGTTCTAACACAATGAAGACAATGGGTTAAGTCCATGTACTGATGTACTAGTATAGCTACTTTTCATCAGTAGTGGTTAATTTTCTCGCACATACTTAACATTTCACCGTAATATCATAACAATGTTAACGTAACATCAGAATGTAACAGACAAATGCGGACATTTTGCCGCCCCTAAAACATATCTGAAAAATTGCAAATAGAAACTGAAATGTTGATGTAACGTTACCAATGTTCCAGAGTTACGTATATGAAACGTTTCTGAGACTATTGTGTGCTGTTAGAGAAACCTGAGTTAAAAGCGCCATGGTACTAAATCAATACCAAATTAACAATCAAACGCATATTCACTAAATTTCTCCTGTTGGTGTCAACTCGTTTACTTCGGTTGTAACTATTTTCAATGTAGTCTACCATTAAACATTTAGTCTCAATTGGTAAAAGCTCTAATGAGCAAATGTTGTTAGCACATACACAAAACGTATTAACAGAATCTCTAGTCAATGTGAAATCCACTGTAAGCATAATACATGCGTTAATATTGTAATAAATATGTAAACTTAATTATTGTGAATAAATCTTAGTTCAATAGAAAAAAAACTTCCTTCCTTACATTACCTTGAAGAAAATTAAAGAATGTGCTTTCCTAAGCAATGAACTAACATTCACCACGCAGCCAAAGTTAAACCTCTCTCGTGTCCTGGGTCAATGTTGCTAAAGACCTTAAATAAAATTCAGTTTTGTGAGGGTTATTCGAATGTGTACACAGGAGGTTTCGAAACTCATTCAGACACTTTCTAAATGGGACCACAGTTGGTGGTCAGATTAAATACTCTTAATTTCCACTGGAAAAACAGTTCTGAGACTCACCTAAGACCAGAACCAGTGTTCGTCAAAAGGTTAGCACCCATGCTTCGTGTGTGCGTTGTTCCGGGCGCAGATTCAGTGGGATTCATTGAACGTAGTAGTCCGGAATACTACGGGACAAACCCTTTAGGTGCCATAGACCACACCTTCCATTCCAGCTCACTTATGTTAATTGACAATTAAAACGAAAAAGATTGGTTAATATTTCTCTATTAAATTTCAACAAAGATTACAAATCCAAGCTTGATCAAAATGAAAATTGTGAAAATATTGAAAAGGAAAACCGGCATGTTCCTTGTAGACGTAGCAAACCTTACATGTTCCACTGTCAAAGGTGAGTAAAGCTAACTAATTTACTCTATGGCTTACAGAACTCACAAGTCCATCGCCGTAATACCAAACTTTTGCCATTGGATTCTATCCTGGGCAAGATCAAGCCAGTTTTCATCATGAACACCTACATCTATCTAATATTGTCATCCCAACAACGTTTCAGTTTTCCCAACGGCCTCTTCCCCCGGGTTCCCAACCTCGATGGAATATAAGCTTTGTTTTCTACCATTCGAGCTAGACGGCCTGCCCCATCTTACAACGGAACTACATCAGCTGATCAGTCGAAAGATATACGGTATAAAACAGGAATGACCGAAGAATGGAGGAGACTGCATTATGAATTCCATGAACTGTGTGATTCACCTGACATGATTGGAATACATATGGGATTTCAAAGAGGACGTTATAGGACATTCTCTACTCAGCATATTTCCCATGGACATCCAAGGGATCGTCACTGGATATCCCATCTTTGCCCGGAGGATGCCTGCAAGACATAATTGGGGATGTCTACGGGACAATCACCATAAGTGAAATTTCGGTAGACGAAAATAGAGAACGGAAAAATGGTTGCCTATTAGCATACATATTTGTTTGGAATTTGTTCATTGCCTCCATGTTGATGTATTAAGTCGTTTGAAAGTTTTCCATCTGTCTGCAACCGGGTTTTAATCTTGAACCTTCCGATTCCCCTAGCAGCAGGATTTTTGCATCTACATTCTACATCGCTAAGACATTGTGTTTTGGTCACATTTGGACCAGTGGCGTTTCGTGGGCTTGGAAGATGGTAGTTCACAGTGATTTCGCCAGACCCCTTCCCTCAGTAGTCAGGGGCGTTCGAGAATTTGGTATGGTGACACCCCACACTAACTATTACGGTAAAAATCGATAGAAACCGTGCAAAACTAAGCCCTTCCAATTTTTACTTCAAACCCCTTCAAAACTGAAAATCCAGGTATAGAGTCCCTGACCCTAAGAGCAACGAGAAAAGTACGAGAACAAGAAACATATTGTTTGATAGCTTGATTTCTCAATGTCTTAAGTATTGAATAGAACTATAGCTTTCCATAACTTATTTACACTCTGTATTGAGCTCAGGAAAAAGAGGAAACTCCAAACATATAAAAAATACGTATTTTGAGATATACGGTCAACACTGCAGCGACGAATTTATCTCAAGGCAATTTTCCAAGAGAGTAAGACAATTGAAAATTGAACGCCAAACTGTCGCACTTCACAGTAAATACACACAAAAATAAATAAATAATAATAAGAAGAAATTGCATATATCCTTCTTATTTTTATTTGTATATGAAATCCATTCTTCTGTTTTAAACATGAAGAAATACCGCTCACTTAATTAGATGTTTAATATTACAAAATAACTCACAAAAGTAGACAATATTTTCTCTCTTCCTTAGAAGCTATCTGAGAACTTTGATTGGTGAATAGAAATTACATCAATGTACCTCTGTACCACACATTACAAAATATCTCACAAAATTCGAAAATCACAATTTTCTCTTTTCAGATCTCGTGTTTTGACGCTCCTAGATATGAGGGGGACTCTCTTAGTCTCATTGCCCTAAATTGCTTTCTTAAAGTTAGTTAAGCGCAGAAGCCTGCGTACTTATTATGTGCTGGTCTACTGGAATGCACTGGAAAATGCATATTTTAAGTTTCTTCTATTTATAAATCTTTAATGGGCAAACGAACAAACCAGTTCCGAGAATCTCTTCAATCTCTCGCACGACACACCAAAAAAATATTGTTTAGTGTTTACGAAATGTTGCAAACTGCACGATACAGTTCATTAGATCTTCGTTTATAATTGACACTGGAACTCAAACAATTTTATGTAGAGATGCAACATTATGTTATTTAAGCGTTTAATATATTTTCCATAAACGATTTATTCTGTACTTTGAGATTCTGGTATGTAATGAACGTTTATCCTTGCTTCTGCCCGAGTATTTGATTACATTTTAAACACGAGAATGGGTGGAAATGTTAAGAAGAGTTAGCAACAGTGGTCACCGCTTTGCTTCAGATGTTTGTTCACATTCGGATTGTTCACGTCGAGGTCCCATATACACAGTTATAAGTTAGGCCTAACGCCACTTAAGTGTATATGGAGCAACGAGTGCACAACACATGTGAACGCGAAACGAATTGGATAGTATCCAGAACTTGAAAAGGAACTGTATACATATGCTTCAGTGTAACAATTTAAAATTTGGTATATTTTTAAATCTCTCGATAGGAGACAATATAATTCTAAAATAGTTTGCAGTTCACGTTGATATGCGGCGTTCCTAAGACAGTGCATTGCAATCATTTTTTTTCGTTCCGAACTTGTATAACGATGTAACATCACTGGATAAAACGCAGGGCGATGTGTCGCCATAAGATCAAGACGTGCTTGAGAAGCTGCATTCGGAAATGTATTGTCATTTGTCTACAGTTGAACTGTGATAGCAGCGTTGCGGTGCGACATGTTTACAAGTTATAGTCTGAGTATTTGTAAACGTGTACATGGGAAGCAACGTTTATAAGAACTTCATATATTTAAAGAAAGAAAAGTAAAATCCAGCGAGGTTTGAGTGAGGTATGTATATACATACAGGGGTTGTACAAAAAATCTAAAACGTTTGAAAAAGTGTGAAAATCATACCTAGTATGGTGTGGGGCATCCTTTTGCGTCCAAAACAGCTTGGATCCGACGTGGAATGGACGTATACAGCTCCTGAATCGTGGTGTGTGGAATGTTGTACCATTCTTCCTCCAAAACATGCTCCAGTTCCTTAAGGGATGATGGTGGAGGGTAATGAGACCGAACACGCCTTTCTAACATAGACCACAATGGCTCAATGATATGGTCATGCTCCTCAAACCATGATTGCACCGTTTTTGCAGCGTGACAGGGTGCCAAATCATCTTGGTAGATGCCATCACCATCCGGGAACAATGTGTGGGCCATAGGTAGAACCTGGTCCCCCACAATGGCCTCATACGCCTTAGCATTCATCATTCCATGCAGGGCTATGATGGGACCTGCAGAAAACCACGATATCACTGCCCATACTGTAACAGAACAACCCCCATGCTTTACGGTTGGGCGCAGACAGTCTGGATCATAGGCCTGCGACGGTGTTCTCCATACGTAAACACGACCGGTTGTTGGAAACAAGATGTAGGTCGATTCATCGGAATACATTACGTGTTTCCACTTATCAAGCGTCCACTCCTTGTGGTCCTTGCACCACTGATACGCCGCTTCGCATTTACTGCTGTGACCAGAGGTTTGGCGATCGCGGCCCTGCCATGAATTTTCATTTTATGAAGTTCCCGTCGCACTGTTTTTGATGAAACCGGGTTCTGTAGGCCGGAATTGAGTTCAGACGTAATTTTCATTGCAGTGGTCTGCTTTTTAGCTACTACAATCCATTTTAATGCTCTCCTGTTCCTATCGGGCAGGATTGCCTTTCGACCACTGTTGTGCTTTGCAGACGTTGTTTGCCCATGCATTGTGTATGCCCTCGTGACATTGGACACAGTGCCTGTCGATACCCCCACAATGGTCGCCACTGTTGTCACTGAGCTCCAACCAGACGGGCACCAACGATCATTCCTCTTTGGAAGTCTGTCAGGTCGCCCATTTTACCGCACCACGACACTCACAGGTGAACTGGGTACTGCTGATGGAAGGTCCACATGACACATTGAAAACAAAACACGATCGGCAACCGCAACACGTGGTGTACAGTGGCGGGCCACACTTACGTGTCCTGTATGACGTGTTTTTAATTTTTTTGTCCAACCCCTGTATATGTATACGACTGTCAGTTGTTTATGTAATAGTTATGCTTAAGCGGTGAAAACAATGGTCTATGCTCAACCGTCGTTGTGAAGAATATGCGAATGGACACGAAAATACATAGAAGAGTAATCGGATGTGCTGTGCAGAATAAATAATCATTTAATTTTACCTATAGTGTTCAAGAATAGTTAATAGTACTGCATTTGAGCTGCTTCCATAGACCAGTGGCAACTTACAAAAATGCTGTTTTGAATCCCTGTAGGTATGAAGCATATTATGATGTGTGCAAAATACAAAACGCAAAATAATTATCTAGTTGCCATGTGATCTTTTGTGACTGACATGAGCTTTTAATAATTCTCCTTATTAGCTGCCTTTATATGGCGTTGGATGTACTTCTGCATTATTCAGATTGTTCATTGCAGAATGTGATGCTAAGTCTGGATTAACATTAAAATTGACATTTTTCCTACATTCTGCAAAACTGAATTCTGTATATATCACTATAATCAGGAACAATTTGTATTCGTTAAAGGGTTAAGTCGGGTATGCGGCATCCAACTGTGGAAGGGCTGCGCTAACCGAACGAAACCTGACCTGGCTAAACATAGCCAAGATTAGGTTATGGGGAATTGCCGCCTATGAGTCGGCAGTCAGGGGATAAGGCCAGCTGCGACTATCGTCTGAGCGGCATTAATCCTATAAAAGATGGACGGCCACCCATGGCAAAGGACGATGGGCAAAAAATTATTGAGTGCCAATAGAAAACAACGCAAAGTAGGAGAATGATAATTAGTTTAAAATATGAATTGTAGACTGGCCAATCGCTATGTAGATTTTCATAATTGAAGGCGGCAAAGCATAACGCCCAACCTCTGGCGGCACCTACTCGGGCATTGGAAGTGGCAAGATGTGATGCCGGCCCAAATGTCAGCGACAGCAAGTAGTCGGGGAGTTGCAGGAGAATTGCAATCGGCCCTAAACCTACGCTCAAAGAAAGAAATTATCCTGTGAAAATTGTGTCAGACTTATGAATTCTGCTGACCCTGGTAAAGCGCCCAACTAAATACAAAGAAAGTAGCCTCTATAATGCGAAATAGAATATAGATTTGGATAATTTATGTTGCATGTACTTCATGAATCTTGTAAAACCCACTTTATTATTACTACATTTAATGTGATTTGTTCGCGAAGCTCTCTGGTAAGAAGCCAACACCCATGCGTCAACATGTTCCAACAGGTTGTTGGTGCTATTCGCAATTAGTTTGTTTTGTGTGGAAATGGAAAAGTATGTTTTTGTTCATTTTCCGTGTTGATTGACAACGACTGCAGGATAAGTGTTAGTGACTGTGGGGAGAGTTTATTACGTGCAGGTGACATGTTACGAAGTGGTATTTATATATATATATATATATATATATATATATATTAAAAAATGTAGAAATAAAGTAAAATTACAAACTGCCAATGGTGATTATCTGCACAACAGGTGCGCGTGGCAAGGGAAAATGTACCTTTTGCTGTGTTTATTTTTCAAGTTGCGTGCGCGAAGTATGCTGTGAGAATAAATGCGTCTAAGTTACAAGTGTGTGAGCTCCCTCAAAATGATTCTTGTTTGTTATAGTGATTCTGAGCTGAAAATTGAGCAAGAAATGCTAATATAAATTTATGTGCTAGTGTGTCAGTTGTAAAAGTTCACAATGTATCAAACTAGCTGTGCTTTCCCGTGTGTTATTAACTTGTTATCGTGCGTTCTAAAATGAAGTGTGCAGTTTTAGTGCAATATTGGTTAGTGTGTGTGATATTTCAAGCAAGCAATAATTGTCCTCCACACCCATTCAATACGTTTACGGCTTGCTTAAACCAGGCAAGGTTCTAGAACACTGAACCGCCTGGGTGAATTCAATATACTAGCATTAGGAAAATGCCATTTCTAATTTGTTTATGATTACTAACATGTGCATTTGTTTACTATCGCCAGACCAGAACAAAATCACAAAAAATACATCCCACGTTCGCTATTTTTTCCTTTATTTGCTCAGCGACTGACCAAGGGCACTTGGAGGTTAGGTAAAGTCAGGTTCGGTGTTTTCTTTCTTGTGCACAGCGACTAATAAAGGGCACTTGGAGGTTAGGTAAAGTCAGGTTCGGTGTTTTCTTTCTTGTGCACAGCGACTAATAAAGGGCACTTGGAGGTTAGGTTCGGTGTTTTTGTTCGTCCAGTTTACTACAGTGCGTGAGCTTCAACACAGGGTTCTGGAGGTTGTTGGCCAGGGCCTGTGTTGAAGGTGCCATCCCGGGATTTGCCTGGTGGAACTGAAAAAAACTTGCAAAGACCTCAGTCAGGATGGTCGGCAGCTGGGATCGAAGCCACGACCTCCAGAATGCTACGCCAACTAAACGTAACAAACATTTATGATTTTTAAATTTCCGAAAGTTTATTAGGCTTTTCGTCGTAAACCAGACGGACGACCAGTTTAGAAATAAATGCCAATCTTACTCCGGAAATTACTGCACTACGCACACAGATGCATTTTAAGGGTGTTTTTTATTTTGCACACACTACTATTACATGCATTGCACACCTTTGTCTACGATTATGGGAAACTATTTATTTTGCCACGAATATCTTTCCATGCACCCACTACAGGCGGTTAGGTAGTCTGTGACAGGATAGAGAAATCAGGTTAGATTTTTTAATCATTACGTACGCTTGCTGTTGCCACAGGCTGTTATACGTTGCTATTTCATTTACACACCAATCAAATTGCACGACCGTGATATTTACGTTCACTCTGTCCCCGATTTATGGAAAATTATTTTGTCCCGAATGCTATTTACGCACCCATTACAGGTTAGCGTATAACTTAGAAAAGTCCAGTTAGATATTGTTTTCTTGTTGGGATGGGTTAAATTATGTTATACCTAGTTTCTAATTTCTTGTGCATAATGACTAGTGAAAATGTGATTGCTGGGTTACCAACTTCTCTTTGTTGGTTAATGTTGATGTAAAACAACGATTTCCAACAGAAGATGGCAGCACTGTCTCCGTATACGGCTAATGTATTTTTATCTTTGCACGAACTTTTAATGCTGCTGCTACAAATTCAAGCTTAGAGAGTTCTAACTTTTAGGGATAAAGTTCAAAGCCAATTCGAGAGTTCAATCATTGCCGATTTTAAATTTTCTTCTTTGTTCATTGCTGAAAGAGCTTTAATGATATAATTTTTGATACAACAATCAAGCGATTCCAACACTTCGGTTTGTGAGGAAATACAAGTGAAAGTGCAATGTGGGTAACAGTGGAAGTAAATAATAATCTTGTTGTAGTTAGTTTTGTATATGTTTTATGACGCACTGCATGTGGTGGCGCAAGGAACTATTTGGCCTAGAGTTACAGTTTTTGTCATGTGGATGCGAATTAGTATTTAAAAAAAAACGGAAAAATTGACTGCCGGAAAAAAACGTTTTTTTCCAATTTTTTATGCTACTTTGGAAAAGAATGGTTCTTTTACTTTTACCTTTACCCTGACAACATTTTATGATCAATGAATTAGTTAAAATGTTAGTTGATGTTCAAAACATACATATAGAAAAAAAATCCGCAATGGGACTGCTTCTGAAAAAGTTTTGAAACAACATGTAAGTTTTCTCGATCAGATTCAAAGATGCCTAAGGGCCAAAAGTCAACAGAACATTTCTCACATGTACAAGGGTGCTAATCAGATATATTGCATTCCTAATGTAAATTGAAGGTATTTTGTACATCTTTTAACGTATGAACATTTAGTTTTCCTAAACCTATAGCAAATGCATTAGGTGTGTTACGTAGTAAATATTGGTGATGAAAAGGCAAAAAAAAAAGAAAAAAAAAACTATTTTGTCAATAAAACCAGGCTTTTTTGGCTTCGTGAAAAAAAAATTTTTTTCTTTTCTAAAATTTATGTTTTCTTTCCCCGGCCTTTAAAATTAACTCAGACACATTATAGTTATTAAATGTCAGTATTTCAGTTTTATTTACAGTATTAGTGTATGTTATATAGTTGTATGAACAAAACGTGCTTACCTCCGCTTACCTTGCGAAAAGTTTTATTTCAATAGCAGTAGTATGCTGTTTTGTAATATGGTCTTGACATGTAAAGTGAATGGGTAAAGATCTCGAATCTATATTAGAGATAAAACTCTCTAACATAATGAAGACAATGGGTTACTATTAATGTACTAGTTATCTACTTTTGATCAATAGTAATTGATTTTGTCGAAGTTTCACCGTAACATCATTGCAATGTCATCGTAACTAGGACAAAAATGGAAATTTCGCTGTCCCTGAAACATTCCAGAAAGAAACTGAAATCTTAATGTAATGTTACCAATCTTGTAGTTACCTATACGAAACGTTCTGAGACTATAGCGTGTTATGTTAGTCTATGGTGTTATTTAGTAATTAAAGAAAAGACATGGAATTTTGGTGAAGATCTGTCTACCAATGTGGATTTGTGTTATTTTGTGCAGCTTGTATATAGGTGAATCCGTTGTGATTGGCACTTTAAGGAATATTTTGCACATCAATTCCCGTACATACATTATTCATCACGATATTGCAATGCTTTTTACTGTGACTTTTTCAAAGTATCAAGTTTAATAAGATATAATGTTTGTCTCGTAATGTAAAAATAAAAAAAATATTTATACTCAATTTAATGAACAAAGGTGTAAATGTAATAAATGACACTGAAAAAATAGTAACTGGCACCTTTTGTTTTTTCTTGGAAAATGCCTGTTTAAAAGTTGTGCGCGCACAAACACGTAAAACGTGAGTAAACGTAAGTGTTCCAGTGGAAAATCCAGAGAGGGGACACACGTCCACTATAAGCAAGATACTTATACCCAATATTCCTACTCAACAATATTGAACCCTTATGAGCATTTTGAACCTTCTTCAACTCTAATTCGCATTAAGACGTTCCTAAGTTACAAGAGGAAACTTCTAATTCATCAAGACTAATATTTTTATGAAAATACCTACAAAATAACCCTTCGAAACTATTTATTACATGCTCTGTACTTAAAAATGTGTGCCCCCTGAAGTTGTCCAGTAATTAATAAAATCTCGACGCTAAACACAGTTTAATGTACAAACTTGAGTATTGTAATAAAAAGACAAAATTACGTCAGACATGTTTATTTTCAAATATTACATGAAGCACATAATGCTTGCTTCCTTTTAAGTATGAGGTTATCGTGCCGAAACAGATACTTGCCAGACTCTAATTGTGTTATCAGAGTAACCTGCGAATAAAGTCTGACCATCTGTCGACCAAGCCAGGGACAAACATTGAGGTGGCTCAGCCTTCGCAGTCTGTGAAACAACCTCCGGTCGTAACTCTTCAACCATGTCCTTGCTCTCCAAGTCCTACAAAAAAAAATATAATAATAATGCATTTAAGTAACTAAAACTAACTTAAGCTCTCCAAGTCCTACAAAAAAAAATAATAATGCATTTAAGTAACTAAAACTAACTTAATCTTCACGGAAAGAATAATTACTTACCGGCCAATCTCAAAATTTTAGTTTCTAAGCACCACAAAACTGGTGTGATATCTGTAAAATATAGTTTTCGTTGGGAAAAATTCCAAGTCCGAAAATCTCACAGTTTTATAGTATGCACAATCACGTAATACACTTGTGTGAGAAATATTGTTCTGATTTTTAGGTAAACATGAGTGATATTCGAGAAGGAAAGAGTAGAAGTCCGAAAATCCCAGCAAGTTGCAAATTACTTAAGTTTTATTTTGAAGCGGGTTGTATTGTAACTTAATAGGGGTCATTAGTCTTTTTTAATTTTCGTTCATAGAGTCCACACACGGAAGAAACATCTCCGCGAATTTGGGAAATATTATCAAAGAAACATACATCAAAACTTTTGTCCATAACTATACCTACTACCGTGTACAAGAAAACTTCCCGCTACGCTTAGTTTCAACGAAATTGCAAGTTTCGGAAAACGATCGATCACTTAAATGTAGGAAACTCTGAACTGTTACTTCAGAAATAGTTCTACTTTATCACGTTACAAATACACCAGTTTCTCATCGCAGATAAATACAGACCCACAAATTTTAGCAGTGCTACTAGTGTAGTTGTCAGTGATGTCAATTTAGCACTTTTAATAATGTTTTAACGCCTCTTTTTCACTGTTAGCGCCTAGGGCCAAATTTAACGCCTTTCCATATAAGCTTGCGGTGACCTTCGCTACAGAAAATTTCTGAGTCTCCTATGTTATTTGGAAAATCCCTTACGCAGCCATTCTTAAGTTCTAAAAACATTCAATTTGGGATGGAGAGCAGGTTCGAAGTCTTTGAGGATACCATGCCGAATAAGTTCTACTGCCAATGGTATGAAAGTAAAAAGCTCTACACTGCGTTTTCCCACGCTTTCCGCAGCGTATACTTCCGAAACTAAGCATATTTGCGCCCTCGATTTGTTTGGCGCTTTTTAAGCGACTTTCAAGGTTTCTTTAGCGCGTTGTAGCGACTTTTTGCTACTGCTGTGGCGCGTTTCTCAGCCCTGTTGTTGGCATTACTTGTAGTTATATGCTTGCAGTATAAAAAAAAAAGAGCAAGAAGAGGAGAAAGGAAGTCGAGCGTACGGCGGGGATAGCCATGGTGTCCCTGTTCGCTAAACCTGAGATTTTTGTGACACTGTTTTTATGTATTATATATTGAAAATTTACTTTATATAAGGCAAATTTACAATGAAAAGGAAGGAATTTACTTATAGCTTATTGTTTCATACAAGAACTCTCACACACGCACAATAATTAACAGACTTCTTCGATATTTCGGACTTTGAAAGTCCTTACTTTGACGGGAGAAGATATGACGGGACACGTGCAGATTGAATAAAAGACTAATACGATAGGGGCGTCACGTACCGGACGACGCTTCAAGCTTGGAGAACAACTGACTGCTGTA
Source organism: Lepisma saccharinum (assembly GCA_022664845.1). Classification (NCBI taxonomy): domain Eukaryota; kingdom Metazoa; phylum Arthropoda; class Insecta; order Zygentoma; family Lepismatidae; genus Lepisma; species Lepisma saccharinum. The sequence goes on from JAGDQP010001532.1 coordinate 77,398, forward strand.
TAGCGTGTAGATTTACTTGCAACTAGTGACAGGAAGATGGCTACGCAAGTGTAGATATTACTCCTTAACCGTAAATAAGACTGGCAAGCTTTTGATTTCCAATTGCCAATTGGTTGCATGTCGGAAAGCTAATACAGACAACCCGGGATCGAATCCTGGTGTGGTTTTGTTAGGTTTTTCTTTTAACGAAATTTATTTATATATATATACACACACGCTTTAGGAAATTTAATAAAATTAGTGACCAAGTTTACATGGAGGTTAAGTAAGTCAGGTACGGTGTTTTTTATTGCACACTCGATTAAATCGTGTTACATTACGGTATACTATAGTAAGTAGTTACCCAATATTAACAGGAAATTAGCACGTAGCATGGAAACAGACTGACGCCACGGCTGGAGCCGAATCTAAGCGACGTCATTAATTCCTGACCAATCATAGCAATGCTATCTTCCTGTCGCTAGTGTAGATTTCAGAATCGTGTTCTTAGTGGACCTCTGTCGAGTGACTCGGTGCAAGCGCAAAGTGTAGCAACGATTGAACAGCGATACGCCATCAAATTTTGTGTTGGACTGGGGAAATCGGGTACGGAGACCTTGGCCATGATTCGTCAAATGTTCAAGGATGAAAGCATGTCACAAACTGCAGTTTTAAAGTGGCACAAGTTCTTCAAAGATGGCCGAGAGAGTGTGGAGGGCGAGCCCCATGCTGGACGGCCGTCGACGTCAAGAACCAACAACAACGTGCAACGTGTGCGTGAAGTACTGAATTCAGACCGTCGGTTAAGTGTGCGCATGATCGCAGATCATATTGGCACACCATTATCACTGAAAATTTGGCGATACGAAAGATCTGCGCTAAATTCGTCCCGAAGGTCTTGACGGACGACCAAAAGCAGAGTCGAGTGTGTGCTTGCGAAGACCTTCTGCAACGATTCCCCAATCCCCTTAGTCCCGACTTGGCACCAACAGATTTCCTATTTCCAAAAGTGAAATTCTCTCTCAAAGGAATCCACCATGGGACCCTCAGTGCCGTCAAAGAAGCTTACATGCGTACCCTTAAGGACGTTCCGGAATCCACCTACCAGGGAGCCTTCGAATCGTGAAGCCCCTGGCGAAAGTGTGTCGACGCTCAAGGGATGTACTTTGAAGAATTTTGAGGCATTGTAGCAATATCTGAAATAAATTCTTTTTCCGAAACTTTTTATACACACCTTGTATAAATCAACATGATGCTAATGGTAAGTCTAGATTAGGCCAAAATTGTATGCGGGTTCATGTTTGGTGAGGACTGTCTTAGAACGGCGAAATCATCAGTCGTTTCTTTGCTACTCCGAACTTTGAAAACCGAAAATGAGAAGAAGAGAATTTATATGCGTCAATACTTACCACAGAAATTAGTATATTTGTTGCCACAATGCACTACAGTACTTTTGAACACATACAAGCATCTAAAAGACCCGAAGTGATGATATATATGCTGTCACAATTATTTTGCAATGTTTCTATTATCATTGTGTACAGCGTTGCCACATACTGAGAACTAATATTTTCAATGGCTTTGTGAGATAAATCTCAAAATTCTGTGATGGTAAATGTCAAAATCACCTTAATGTTGTTATACATAGGTTTATCAAAAGTGTCATTATACATGTTGGCAAAACATATGCATGTTTTTTGTTGTTTTTTTCCAAGCACATTGCAGCAAAAGTTTGAAACAATACTGGAATATATAGTGTGAACTACAGATTTTATATATATGTATATATCATTGATGGAAACATTTTAAAAATAACCCCCCTGATGTTACAATTCTTGCCAGCATGAAAAACTATTTTTTAAATCAGAAAAGAAACTTTCTAAAATAACGAGAATGTTTTTAAAATGTATTGATATTTCATGCTCTGTGAGTACACCTCTATCGAAATGCGATACTAGACTGACTGGTGCCATTGAAAATGTAATGATTATATGAAGCCAGGGGGCGGAGAGGACAGTTAATCTCGTTTGTCCACTTCGTCTTAACCAATATAGACTAATTTTTCGGTTTTAACTCAGGTTTTACGCTTGATATCGCTGTGCGTCCCGTTTCTTTATGTCTTAATTCTTGCAAAAAAACCTAATTATTATTTACAGTATTCTTTGTTATATGAAGAGTAGGGTATACTATTACATATAACTCAGGAATAAAAATTTAAATCAATAAACGGTCCCCACAGCAATAAGTAGCCTATAAAACTAAGTTAGAACGGAAAATTTCATTCAGAATGGATTAGACGAAGTGGACAAACGAGTATAAATATTTGCTCTGGCGTCTATCTTTCGACACTAAGAAGTCACTCCTCCCGACGTGTGGGCGTAAGCCGATTTTATTAATTTTGTGTTTTATGAGTTTAAGAAAATTAGAAAAAGTAATAGTTGGTTCGATTCGCCTAGTCTTTTGTGCACGTAATTCTAGGTACTAGGTAATTCATATAATAGTATATCCTACTCTGCATATAATAGAAAATACTGCAAATATTATTTACTTTTTGCAAGAAGACAAATAAAAAAAAACGGGTTGCACAGCGATATCAAGTGTTAAAAAATTAGTAAAAGCCGAAAATTTGTTCCATATTGGTTTAGACTGGAAGTGGACAAAAGAGATTAAGTGCCTCTCCGATGCCTGGCTTTTTATGTTTATGAAATTTTCAATGGCAACAGTCAGTCTAGTATCGCTTTCAGATAGAGGCCATTGATACAAACTATGAACTTAATTATATTATCTAGCAACCTACAAACAATGTTAGCAGCAACGATTAAGAGGGCACATGTAAATCATTTCAGATCTTTCAGATATTTCTTCTTTTGTGTGTGTTTACACCTATCGTAGTGTATTGTGCCATCAAATATAGTACTTTCTGTAGTAAGTAATAACCAAAATACATTGTTTTAAAAATTCGGAGTAGGAAAGAAGCGACCGATGTTTTCGCCGTTCTGAGACAGTCTTCAACACATGTGCAAGCAGTGATTTAGTAACCTCCATGCAGTCAGTGCAGAATGAAAACAACTGAAATGTATTTAACATTAAAGTTTCAAACCAGTTGTTTTTCGTCAAAATATACGTAAAAAGCGACAAGATTGCAGTGGGCGGAAACCGGAAAGTGCTATTTAGCCTAATAGCCATTTAAGGAACGAAAGGAATTAGTTTCTTTTATTTCATATTGTTGGTTTTAAACAATGTAAACATATTGCGTTCATGGTAGTCTAAGATAATGTTATTGATACAGGTAGTGTCTGAAGGACACGAACAGTGAGGAGAAAATAAGCCTATTTACTTTAATTAAATTAGGGTCTAGGTACAATAAGGTTAGTAAAACGCTTTATTGTACTACTGGAAGCTGTTAACAATGAAACTTGTCTAAAAATAATTTACTTTTTTTTTAAAAATCCCCTCCCGGATGAGAAGTGAAAACTCATACCAGACTAAAATAAAATATATATTTAAAAAAAATTTTTTTTTTTTGTAAATCAGTGGTACTTAACTTTCCACGTTGTTTGCATAGCTTCTAAAATGAATGGAAACAAGTTTACTACTGTGTAGGAATTAATACTGGTTGTCATAAAATGGGTGGATTTTCAACCTTGAATGATGTAAGAAACAAGGTAAAGCGCGATGCAATGCGCCGTGAGCGACGCATGGGAAATGTGAAAGTAGTGCTCCACATTCTCGGACCACGGTTCTAAGTGAGGTGGGGTGGTCAGTTCCACGCTCGAACGTCTTTATCCTCCCAGGTGCCCAGGAATACCAAGGACACTTGTACTCAAATTTGATAGGAGGCTAGGTTCACCTCAGAGTTCAGGCATAGGAACACTGCGAGAACTCCAGTGTCCTGGCCAGGATTTAACCCGGGCCGCGCTACCGACTGAGTCACGGCTACTCATTTGGATGAGGTATAGCAGTACAAAAGGGGATACAATGTGTTTATTACATCACATTTGGCACGTAACAGGGTATTCCTATTCCTACAATTTACCTTCTGGTTCAAGTGAACTCAAAACCTAATATTTCTTTTAACTATGGTACTTATCAAAGTAACATCTTCGAGTTGAACAGAGGTTTGATTTCCGAATTAATGGTTTCCAATTTAATTTTCACCTTTCTTTCCTTCAGCTGTTTGATTTTTATATCAATCTTTCGTTTCCCGATCTTAATGGCACCCTTGGAATCATTTTTTTTCTTCTCTCTTTTCACTAATGAACTATTGAAAAACCATAGTATATCCCTGAATTTCCTTAATTTCCGATTGGTGGCAGCCCTGCCATGTGTAAAATAAAAGGATTACTGGCGTTTTGATTCAGTGTTTATACTCAGTATCCAGCCGTATTTCACATGTTACTCTGTTCATAAGCCCTATTCACCCGCAGTGCATATATGTACACCTTTTCTTCTCCCAATATTACCATTGCAAACAATCTCAGAATCATGACTCCAGAAAACCATCTTAAAATGCAAGTATAAACTCAAAACAGCTTACCCAAATCTTGATTGATGGCCCGAAAGCAGCACATAACCAGTACCGGTTGGGTGAAAAGCACAGCGCTGTGATGATGTCATTGTGATCTAAGGTATGTAGATGCTTTCCATCATTTAGATCCCACAACATTGCTTTACAATCCTATAAAGAAAAAAAAAATGAAAATTTCACGCCACAGCAATATTCTACAAGACTTACACTAGTGAATACAACAGAAATCAGCAATTACGTGCAGCTGGTTACTTACTGACAACAGCAGCTAGGCAATTCAGTCTAGCTCTATTTAGAAAAATACGTCACAGTAAGTGACGAAAAGAACGTTTACAGGAAATCCTGCTATGATTCAATTCTTCACTTTTTTGCTGTTCAAACATTTCACTAAGCTAGCTAGCGTGCTTTAATAAAATTCCTTTTCATGGCTTAAGCCCCTCGTACACGATCCAATAAACATAGAATCAAATTCTTGAACAAGCAGTTGGATGAGTGCGTACACGATCCAATTGGAATAATCGAAGGGTTGTATCCAAGTAGTGTTGAAAGTGCTTGGATGGTGCTCGTACACGATTCGATAAGTTAAGCGGAAGTGTGAAGGAGCCAAAAGCACATGATTCGATTTGATCTTTCTGCGTTGAAAGCGGGAACATGGAGTGAATGTTAAACATGATATGCGTCGCTTTTAATAAAATAACCTGATTAACGGCTGCGATTCCGTAGTTGGTGATGCCTCGAACATCGACTTTTTATTGCTTTATTCAAAACTCTTTTCAATTCTTATAAGTTATTTATTTCCGGTTACACGCACTTCTATAAACATCTAACGACAACTAACAATCCAAAGTGAAAATGCATCGTTACATACGCACTCCAGTTGATCAAGATAGCGCCATGTGGAGGCATACTAATCGTGACACTTCGTGTGGGAATTGATTTATTTGCGTTCATTACTACATGCAGATTGTAGGGATGCGGCGGAATATTAATAGCATTGCGTCGTATTATGAATGACACATTATTTGCTACAAAAATCATGGTCACAATGTTGAATAAGCAAAGGCGGGTTAAAGAAGGTTAGATTTTTTATTATATGCGATGCATGGTTTAATGTGCTCGCTCACCAACGTGGAAGCAGCCAAGTAGTTCCAAGTACTTTTCGCTATTTCATGCACGGTTTAATGTGCTCGCTCACCAACGTGGAAGCAGCCAAGGAGTTCCAAGTACTTTTCGCTATTTCATGCACGGTTTAATGCTCGCTCACCAATGTGGAGCAGCCAAGTAGTTCCAAGTACTTTTCGCTATTTCATACACAAATTAATGTGCTCGCTCATCAACGTGGAAGCAGCCAAGTACTTTTCGCTATTTCACTCTAAGTTAATACTTCTATGACTCGAAACTTTGTTATATTTTAAGTTACAACACTTTCACATACGTTGGAAAAGATTACATTGTTTTGTGTCGTATAGTAAAGTGTACCCACATACTTCTATGTTTAGCAGCTTTGAACTTCCTACATACAGTAAATAAAAACTCGACCTTTCCACATAAATTAAGAGCAACTCAGTGGCCCTTTAAATATTAATATCCTACTGCTTCTAAATACAATACAAACTTTATTGGGAATTATAGTAAACCCTCTGTATCAATTTCTATTGCAATAGTAATTATACAAAAACTACAGAAGAAACATCAGGTACACTTTACCTCAGCAAGATGCGATGGAATTTCTTGTAGCGATACTTTATTTATTTTATTTTGATTTTCTGATAATATCTTTATTTCACATCATAAAAACAAGGCTTTAAAAATTCCCTGCTCCATGTTAACATCTTAATTTTTAGCATTCCGGAAGCACTGTTGTCACGTGTTCAAGTCACCAGCGATGTGATTGGTAGATCACTGCGTTGAATTCAATAAAAATAGGACAGGTTCTAAATAGGACGAATTGGATGAGAAGACTTGAATTCAAGAGATTTCCTGTGTGGAGTGACTCGTGACGTCATTTTCATCCAATTGCTTGTTCAACGCTCTTGTTCAAGCTTTATTGAATCGTGTACGAGGGGCTTTAAACTAGTAATGTCTGATGGATGTCGTCCCAGTGATCATTCACGAAACAACGAATGGGAAATGCAGTGGCCATGACCCTAGTTAGTCTCAGCATTCACTTGGTAAAAGGAAACCCTGAAAAAGCTCGAGGACTGAAACCACATGCCTCCCAATTACCGATCAGAAGTCCGTGAAGTTACCGATCGGACAAAGATAACGGAGTGGCTAGAATCATGATTTTTTGCCTGCAGCTTACACATAATAGAAGTACATCAAACTGGTACTAACCAGTCTTCTAACCACCATATGTAATGCCGAATTTAATATACATAAATAAATGAACACTGATAGTACATCTGAGCAATATTATTTAGTGTTTATGTATTAAATTAAGAAATGCAATACTGTCCAACTGGTCAGCTTTCTACTCATTTCCATCACACTGGTGTAATTTCCGCAGCACCAACGAAATTGTAAAAGTTCTCCACAAACCTGAAGTATCAGAAAATTTGTACATGTTAAGCTGATCCTGGTTTTTAAGAATATTCCGCTATACTGTTACGTATTTTCTGCCCTACAGAAACCTTTCAGTGTGATATTGATAAACAGTAGTTGCATTTGTGTAATTATGGATATAAATTCCGTATTATGTGATTTCTACTTCAATCTTTTATATTAAAATACAGCATATTAAAAATTATCAATCAAGTGAAAGAAAGAAATTAGAATTACGTTAACTATTCTTAAAAAAATATACGCGTGAGACGATAAAGGTATTATTAAACTTGGTCTATTGTTTCATAATTTTTTTCTAGAAAAATACAAAATAAATTATTAGTCAACATGCCTCGTAATTTATCCCCCTAATCAAATAATATTCCATTTAAAAATCCGCGAGTTCTCCAGGATGCATGGGCACCCTGATTGGAGTGCAGATTCAAACGAAATCCAACATAATGAATAAAATACAATGTATCATATTTCAAAATAATGAAGAAAAAAAACCTATTTTGTGTATATTCCACTGAATATACCATACTAATACTGCCCTTCTTTTTGTTTGCAATTCTACGAAAAAAAGAAACAGCTTATTTTGCATATTTACTTACATTTTGGGTATGTGAAGTCAGATACTAAAAGATACTACAAACTTCGTTATAGAAAATTTAAAATTTGGTAACGATCTTCGAAAGTATAGTGAAGCTGAAATTTATCACAGGGTTCAGTAGATAAACCCCTGACAATATAATTAACGTAAGATTACGGCAACATGCAGTTACCCAATGGAAAAGGATGTGCAAATTAGCCGAAAACTATGTTGTTACAGTTCCAACAACAGTGCCGACACTATGCGCTCCATTTACAGATAACACGTTCTTTGGTGGGAACCTGCAACACTTGTTCAGAAGATCGTTGTATGGAAATAATTAAAAGCAACTTAACTTACATAAATAAAATCTGCAAAATAGTGAAATTCAAAATTACCGTGTTTACTCGAATCTAATGCGCACCTTTTCCACTAGAATTCAGTCTCTAAAATTGGGGGTGTGCATTAGAATCGATGGCGCACTAGATTCGCATGAAAACTAAAAAATTCTGCTTATCGTTCTGTATGTACATCCCTGTTGAGGTTACCTCCTTTCTTGTTGTTCCTCGCTTCGCGTGCTGTCATGTTATTTTCATTTACCTTGATATACATCGACGAATACTAGATACCGTACTTCATAGGCACTGAAAAAGAACTCCCACTACCTTCTTTAACAGTTTACTGCATTTTAAATAAAAATAGTTTTATGTCAAAATCATAACACAAACCCCTTGTCATAAAGTAGTTACCGTATACTGGAATACAAGTAATAACATTAAAATCCATAACTCATTGTTATACATGCTAAAAAATTTCACTTGCTTTCAGGTTGCGCACTAGATTCGAGTAAATACTGCAAGTTCCCTTTTTATTTACATATGCAGAGTGTGATTAAAGATTGAACAGCTGGTGCATATACCGATATGATGTATCTATTCGGGTTTCAAATTTCAGAAAAGAACATTTTGTGACTGCCTCAACCACTGCACTTCAACATATATTAAAACGGAAAACCTTACTACAAACCTGGGTTTACCAGTGTATTTCTGGTCAAATTCTAGATTAAACTGATACCATTACTTAAGAATTCAGAGCACTATTCACGGTAATTGTCACGGTGATCATAGAAACACGTAAGACAGTACCCGAAGGTACAATTTGAATACTGAGTTTATCAGAGCTGGCTCTAACTCTGCTCTATCGGCGCTGTTCCAAATTTTCGATGCGCCCTTATAAATAGTAATTTAATACTGCCCGTTTCGATACACTCGCCGAAATAGTTGGCGTCCCCAAAATTTTTTGAACTGTTCTCCCGAACACCCCTTGAACCGGGCCCTGGAGTTTATGTCCTCTGAACTCCATTAGATGCTTTCCTCATTTGGTGAAAGAATGATGTACTGTGATGCAACGTCCTCTCACGGTAGTAAGGATACTGATGAACAAATGATTTTTAAAAAATGAGTATGTCCAGACGGCAAATACACTTTTTAAAAGGAATTTTACCTTTCCTCCTGAAGCACACAAAGACCCATCTGGTGAAACTGTAACGGTGTTCAAGTACCCTGTATGACCAATGTGGTTGATTTTCAATCTACAGTTCGTCAGATTCCATACCTATGAAAAAAAGAAAAAAAAAAAAAAACAGATCAAAGAAGCACTACGAAATATATCAATGATGTAACACATACTGATGGAGTCAGTCAGTCCCATATCCGCAAACACTCATGGAAAATCATGGTTTTAAAATTTATCATCACTCTGCTCCATCACATACAATTTAAAAACTACTTTATGATTACAAATTTTGACGTGAGTTGAAACTCACATATCAGTCACAATTACATACAAAATAGAGTTGGGTAAATATATATATATATATATATTATATGGAGTTATTACTAGATACCAATACTTATTTCTGTCCCTCGACACTATTGCCAACAATGTTCTAATGTATATATCATCAGATACACGGTACTTAAAACTCAAGTATACTGTTTTCCCATTTGCTAATGGACTTATTTAATTTTAATTACACTAAAAACCTTCTTGATCCGGGACGATTTTCGAAAAGAAGAAAAAAATATATTTTAGTCAAATGTAAGTTCACGTGGCAAGGACCAAATCATAGGCTTCCCTTCAACATGGTACACACACCATCCACGCTGCCATCCCAAATGATGCATTGGCTTCCTCAGGCGAACAAAGGTAGGTTAAGAAGTTAAGGGAATAATGGGATGCATCATTTGGCGAAACTTGTCATGTTTTTAATCGCTATTCTGTTAGACGATACAACGGCAACGAGGATGGCGTATATCATAATGAAGGTAAGCGTTTTGATTTGGTCCTCGCCACTTACACTTACATTTGATCACAAGACGCTCGAAACAAAACGAGCGGTACGTGAATTTCAAAAGGTTAGGGTTAACTGAATTATTTCAATTGATATTCCCTGTACTCTCTAACATATCTTTTTTCATCTGAAGAAACCAATACATCATTTGGCGAAACTTCAGTTTTTAATCGCCATTCTGTTAGACAATACGATAAAGCGAGAATGGTGTACCATATTGAAAGTAAGCGTAAATTTTAGTTTAAAATACCAGTATATTGTATGGAAGCAAGCGTGTTATGCTCCGCAGTGTAAATGTGTAGCGTTGTACCGTATCTACCCTCAATTTATTAAAATAATTTGTATTTTATATAATGAACCATTTAATTACTGTTTACATGTATTTACAGGTGTTTGTTTTTTCGGAACGGGGCTGGACACATCAATTCCGGGTACACGAAGCTTCAGTCTATTTCCATTAATACGACTTTTGATCTTGAATGCATATTGTCTTACTTACTATCTTTTACATACAAGGCATTAAAATTTGAAATAAAACTTGTTCATTAACTTGAACGAGTGTTTTAAACACTAAAAACACCAAATTAAACTACACAAGAAAAAGCTTATTATTGAAAGGGATGTTCTAACAATGTTCAGAAAACAGGCATTCTCGCTCTATCGAAATCTGGTAGGATTGTCAAATATTGTTGCAGGCAGTATGCTTCAGTATTTCCTTTATAGTTATCAAATTTTCGGATAACGTGCTTTTTCTACTCAGAGTCCATAGCAATATGTACTTTCTTGCCCTGAAGAACTAAGCGTGACCTAGCATTCTTTTAGCCGTCGATTCCTTTCTCGAAATATCAGAAGTATCAAGAACGTATCTCTACAAAATAATATGTAACATTTAGAATCTGATAAACCTGATGGAACGCACAAGAGCGTTCACTCTTCAAATAATGTCCGCCGGTCTTTTCTTTCAACAGGACCAGTTACAATCTTAGAAGGAGAGCTTAAGAGTAGGGCTGTTCCGATAATCGAGTAATCGATAACAATTCGATAAAATTTCAAAACCGTTTCGTCGATAAAGAATCTTAATTTTATCGAACTTTTGAGACTCTCGAAGTGTTTCAAAACAGCAAATATTCAAACATCTCAATACGATCGTATTTATCGAGTCGTTTGAATATTTTGGAAAGTTCGGGATTATCGGAGTGTTTGGAAGAAACAATGCATTCGAGGTCATCATAGTTGTACATAATATGTACTACATATATGCAGGGTGTTCACTTTAAATGTTGCCTCCCTTGAAATGAAGTGAAAAAAAAAGATTTCCCCTCATGTCTAAGTCCAATGTTCATGTACAAGGCTTAAGTAGTTTGACAGGTACGAGAGCGGGGGGGGGGGGGGGTAGAGAAAACATGCACCACACGAACGGGATTGGAATGCAGGACCCAGGACACCATTAGGCTACAAACCATCACTTTACCAATTGCGCCAACAACAGGGGAGGCAGAAAAAGGAGAATGCTAAATGTTGCATCTGGTTTCAAGGGTTTAAATTAAAGTTCTGGATGGAGACAGCTTCTGATATAGGTAGAGGTAAGGAACTTCGATAAGGCTGAAGATTTATCGAACTTCGGGTTTTAAAATTTATTATCCGGCACTCGAAACCCTTCGAGTATTTGAGATTGTCGAAATTTCGTGTAATATCTAAACTTCGAGAATCACTGAAACAAACCTTGAGAATTTTGGGTGCGAAATTCCCTATTATAGATCGCGCTGTCTGTCAGTCTGTCTGACGTCCGACGATAACTTTAGAACGGATTGTCCGATTTTGATGGAACTTTAAAATGTTCCCCTTTGCTTTCATCAGACACCCACTGTTTTTGGTTGCCTTACGGCAATGGGAACTCCCCCGAATCAGAGTATTTGTTCCTACGTAGGCATGTAAAAGCGACGATAACTTTCGGACGAATTGTCCGATTTTAATGGGGGCTGGTCTAAATGCATGTGTCAAGTATCTGTTGCTTTTGGTTACCCTACGACATCGGGGTTCCCCCAAATTCGGGTATGCAGACTCCACTCAAAATTAGTTTCTGGAAACACGTCTGCCTGGAGCCTCGACTTTGAGAGAAGGATGTTGTTAGCGTCCTTTGTCGAGCGGATTGTCAAAATGTTCGTGAGTCTCAAAATATTTGAAGCTTTCGAAGCGTTTGAGATTATTAAATTACTCAAGCCTTTAAGTTTGCGTTGATTTATCGAGACATTTTAATAATTCGATGTTTCTATTAAACTATTTCAAGTTGTCAAAGAAATGAGCTGCTTTGGTTTCAGGAAATGGTCCGAACGTAAAGAAAAACAAACACCGAAAAAGAGACTTTGACGTAGTATCTTTAAGAGTGAATTTACATTATCACGAAATATTGTTTTGTACATACGACGCTGGGGCACACCAGCCTCAGATTCAAAGGGTTCCTGGGGACGAGGGGGGAGGGGAGGAAGCAGCCGAAGCGTGGTGCCGATAACATCACCTTCATCTACGGCTGAGATCAAGAAAATGTGGAGCCTTAACTCCGCAGCCTCTATATGTTTTCATGGTATGGTGCTAAGCACAAGGGAGAACTTTACCTTTACATATGACAGAAAAGAGACAAGAGGGAAGAATAGGGAAGGGGAGAAAAATAAACTTGTTCTGGCAGGGATTCCAACCCAGGACCGATTACATCAATGCGGCGGTCAGAAAAGAGGTAATGAGGTAAGTCTTGCGAAAGATTTAAAAGGGTGCTTTCGTCAATGTTTGAGGGAATGTACAACCAGGCCTATATAGTACATTTATATATATTCCAGAATAAAGCGTCGTCTGGTAACGAAAATTTTGAAGCGTTTTAAACTTGCTTTTTTTGAAAATATGTAAATGTGAATTGTCTTTACGTTGCCATTCATATCACGTGTAAGTTTTATTCTCAATATTAATGTAAAGACTTAGTAATTACATTTGATACGGCTCTAATTCAATTTGCATATAAAATTCAGTAACTTGCGATCACTTCTTAAGGAAAGGAAAACACACTATTACTTCAAGAGTTCTCTGAACTGTTTCGAATTACGTTGCAAACGGACTTTCAAAAAAAGTCGGCCCTGCAGTTCTTTGGTTTGTCATTGTTGAAAGAAATATGATCTTATCAATGTCCTGCACACAACACCTATCATTGTTTCTTTCTTTTCCGAAACAAAAAAGCCAATCACTTATTTTTTACTGGCATTTAATACATTTCAGTAGTATATTTTAGCCTTTTTTTCTTTCTTTGTGGACTCATGGTTTTATATAAGCTATGTGAAGTAGGTAGATTTTATACCAAATTATTGATATATTTTAGAATTAAAGTTGCACAACCCAATTAAATTTTAATTAAAATAAAAAAAGGTAAATACTGGGATGGTAACAGAAAACTAAATTTCATTAATTACCAAATATCTCTTTTCACCAAATACTTGCTGCATGTGGGTGAAAAACAAGCTAGGCCCGCCCTTCCGCCAGTTTTCGAGTTTTCTTTTTTGCCGCCATCTTGTTGCCCGCCATTTTCTTCTTTGCCGCCACCTTGAAATGCCTACGATCACGTACTGCAGTAATACATACTGATTATAAATCGGGACTTGAGCCCGCCCTTCTATGACTACCATTTTCTTTTTTTGCCGCCATCTTGAAATGTCTATGACCACGTACCGCAGTAATCGGACCCATCCCCCTCCTATGAGGAGGTCGTAGAAGAACCCCCATTTTTGCAGTTTTCGAACACTCTCTTTGGTGCCCGCGGTCTCATGAAATTATAAGCCTATAACCTGTAGGTGACTAAGGTCTGTAATCGTGTAAAGAATCACTCGATTCGGTTCACCCGTTTAGAATATTAGCGCGATCATATTACGTCACTTTCTCGTTGGCCTCCATTTTCTTTTAGCCACCATCTTGAAATGAAATAGTGCAACTGACAACTTTTCCCGTGCTGGTTCTGTTGTCTGTGGCACTAACTTAGGTCAAGTATTCACTTGAAGACTTCCGTCCTAAGACAAAAGTGCCGCAGACGTCCGTCCTGCGACATATGTCTGCCGACGGTAGTCTGTCACGACTAAAGTTTAGCCTCCACACTTCAATCTGGTTTTGGTGAGAGATCATGACGGAAGCAGTGGCTTTCGCGGGTGTTTGTGCCAGTTATTTGATTATCCAGTCTAACAGGAAATATAAGGGCAAACGATATTGGATATGGGAGTTATTTAAAAGGGGTAACCAACATGCAGGGAACTTACTGAAGAACTTAAATTGGAGGATGGCGTTGGCTTAGCATTCGGGAGCTCGTGGGTTCGATTCCAGCGGCCGACCACCCTGACAGGTTTTCCCAGCGTTTTTCCTGTCACATCAGGCGAATATCGAGACGGCACCTTCAACATAGGTCCTGTCCAACACCTTCCCACTACCTCGGCCTGAGCCTTAGATGCCTAAAGGTCATAAATATAATACAAATTTAAAAATATTGTAGAACAAAACCAGTAAAAAACCAATCAGTCCAGCCTGATGTCTGTATTTAAAACAAGGCAATAAGAATGTCCTTCCTCCCGACAACTTCCACGTTCATTGGTTTCGGTACTGGAAAGCATAGGTTCGAGTACTGCTGCCAGTCATCTCGACTGAGGTTTTCCTGAGTCACGAAAAGAATGTCGGGATGGTATCTAAGCTAATGCCCTGGCCGCTACCTTTCCTCTGAAAAGCGCTCCTTGACGCACATTACTTGTGGCGGGCATAGAAAATTAGACACGCCCTTCCGACACAGTAGTATTTGATGCCAATGCTAGTCTACTCTTATGAAAATCAGGTAAAGTGTAACATTGAAGAAAAAAAATAAGACATCTTCCAGGCGGTCAATAGGCATACACTAAGTTTGAAAAATAATTACCTTTTTCGATGGCGCATTAGTATTTTTCTTTAAACAAAAAAAGGAGAATGTATAGAATTAATATAGGCCCTATGCGCAAAATTAGATTCTCCGTTGGCACCAAACTATACGTATTTCACACCTGTAAACTAGCTTTTTTGAAAATTTATTGATCATCATTCTTCCTTTGCTGTCAACAAACGTATAGTCTGCCAATCTGCATCTCTTGAGGTCAAGTTCTTTTTAATGCTTTCCAGATGTATGAGTGAGAGGACAACTAATAGCAATGGACCTACGAAGGAATGTTTCTCACCTTCTGCATTTTTGAACAATCCCAGAAAAAACATAAGGGCTGCGCGAAGACTTCGTTCTGCATGTTTCACAATTCGCAGTGTAAACAGCTCACCTATATATGGAACTGTATCACACCCATATATCTCAATGCTTTTATTTTTTTTCCAATCGGGACAGGTTGTTCTGCAAGGAGGCTCAAGAACGAACGAACGAACGCCGCGCGCATAAAAAATGAAAAACTCAGGAGGGAGAATGTGCCAAGAGCAGTAGAGAAGCAAACAAATACCTTATATAATTTTGACCTTTGACCCTGTGATGAAATTTAAATATCCAAACATCCCTAGTCTTAACACAAAACAGTTGTGTAACTCTTGGGCAACTTGCAGTTTTAACCACTTCATATCTCTTGAAGCCTATTTACCCTGAATCGAATGACACTACTAATTTGATTACGCCAGGAAAGTGATTTGCCTGTTTTCCCCTGCCTCTTCATTAGTCTCTAAACAACTGAAAGATGCCAAAAGGCCTTAAATAAAAATTAAAATTCTAACCAATTGACTCAAACCGTCACTCAGCGTGATATGATATTGGAGGACAAATGCAGTGAAGATCGTACTGATAATGTTGCTTCATTATGTTTAATGTTCATTGATGGCTTGCGAATGTATCATTATGCAAAACAAAGTGTAGTTCACTTTAATTATCCCCCAATGTACAATACACCGAACATGCTATAAACTGCTTTACATGTTGTTGACTGACGTATTTGCTGAAACCTTGTGACGTATTGTGGCAGACAACTGAACAAAAGGAATCTACTTCATTCTATAGATTTCGGTCAGACAAACCAGTTACTGGCTCTAGACTGGCGAAAGAAAATTTGCTTTTAACGAAGGATCAAGTAATCAAGAGTATTTATCAGGATCTTACAACTGACAAAGTTCAGAATAACAGTTTTCCGGCATCTCTAATACGTTCTTTGACCTCCCAAACTGTATTTAGTCATTCAAATATATGCATCAATACAATCATTTCGTAAACTGAAGTTATCAGTATGAGGCAACACCACACTTACCTTGACTACTTTATCCCAACCACAGGACACAATTATAGGATTCTGATGATTTGGCGAGAAGCGCACACAAGATACCCAATCAGTGTGACCATCATCCTGCGAAAAACATTAATAGAACTAAAAATAATACCACTAAGTATTACAATAATTTGCACATTGAAAACTATAAATTAACTGGGCTATTTCGTATCAACTAAACTCTACTTAACTATTTCTTAATTTTGATAAAGTTTAATATAACTGCCTCAAACTCAAACCGAGTATCAAGACACCACGACAAAAACAGGCAAAAACAAATTTAAAAAAAAAAAACGGCAGTCCAAAAAATGTCGCGAATACTCAACAAACAGATATGCACATTTTATAGTCTGACCTGAACAAAATACGCAAACTGTGTCTACAACAAACCTATCGCTTAAATCAAAACTAAAGTAAGAGAAATTTAGAAATGGTTCTGATAGTCTTTAAACTGACAAAACTCAATGCAAAAAATAAAATGGGAGTTAAAAACTTCAATTCGCAGAAAAGGCAAATTGTATAGTCGTTGAAGTACACAAAAAAATTCATTTCCACGACCGGGAATCGAACACTAGATATCTCAGTTATCGAATCACCCCTACCAGCTACTGGGAGACCAAGGTTAATGTCCCGGTCACAGCATTGATCAAGTATTATGCATTTTTTTTTTTTTTTTTTTTTTTTAACATTCCTCAAATAAAACAGTAAAGTAAATATATGTCTACAATTGAAAGATAGACGTAAAACAGGACGTAAATGCCGAAAATGTAATACATATTTATATATACACCAGGGTGAGTCATATGTTCGTAGCGTTGGGTGGCCCCGCCCACTCGATGCCGGAAAACCATGTGCAACGTGTAGAACAGGTGAAGGTGGTGGTGGCAAAAAACGTGTCTGATCACAGCGCTAACGGTGTGGGAGGAACTACGCGTTAAATACACAGTTGGCAGGACAATGGCTGAGGAGAAACTTGTGTGTAGTGTGCTTCTGCGCCATTACTGAAAAAAGGGGTTGAATGCAGCAGCAGCAGCAGCGGCGGCAGCCAAGGAAATTAGTACCGTAGAAGGTGACGGTAGTCCACCTGTCCACAGCTAGAAAGTGGTTTCAACGTTTTCGGTCTGGTCACACCAGTCTCGATGACCAAGTCCAAGAGTGTACTGTTGAAGTAAACCCAGGAACCAGTACCAGTCAGCTGGCAGATGAGGTCCAGACATCACAAACCAGTGTCGTTCGTCATCTGCAATCAACTTGGATTTCACTCCAGACAACCGAGAATGGTTCCCCAGACTCCCGCTCAAGCTCAACATGTGACCCTGTGTGAACTGCTTCGAAACCCAACTGACGACAGGTTTTGGCGGCGGATCATCACGAATGATGAAAAGTGGATCTTTCTTCGTTATCCTGACACCCAGAAACAATGGCTTCGACCAAGTACCGAGGCGCAGCCAGTGGTTCAAAGAGGGCGGTTTGAAAAGAAGAGAATGCTGTGTGTGTGGTGGAATTTCGAAGGTCCGGTGCACTGGGAGCTCGTTCCACATGGTCGTTCCGTAGATGGGACATTGCATGCTGAACAGCTGCAACGGGTATACGGCATTGTGCGCAGTCGTTATCCAGCACTGGTGAACCGAAAGCGACTGCTCCTCTAATCTGACAACGATCCATGCCACAGGTCAAGAAGAGTCCGCCAGCACATTGCGGACATGGATGGCGTGGACATTTTACCACACACACCCTACAGTCCCAACCTTGCGCCATCTGATTTTCATCTGTTTCGTTCCATGGCACACTTCCTGCGGGGCAGAAAATTCAATTCCGTGGATGATATACCAGGTAAATTTCTTTTCCTTTCTTTTCATTCTTTTGAAAAAAACGGGAGAACCCCGAGAGAACACAAAACCTCCTTTAATCGACTCACTTAGTATATATATATATATATATATATATATATATATATATATATATATATATATATATTTAAAATTATTGGTGTAAACGCATGAATGTCCCAAGGCCAATTATAGCATAAAGGAATGAAAAGCCCCATACCAATTCACTTTGTGTATAGCTGTACCCATATATAGTAACAGCTGCAAGTCAGTTGCGTATCTGCCATAAAAGGCTGAACTGCTGGAGACCTTTCGGGAACCTTGACAGCCCAAAAGTTCTAGTTTCCCACAATCTTTTTCGTACGTGTCTGCTTGACGCTTCTGGCTACTACAGGGTTGGTAAACCGTGAAGGAAACTATGTTGTTATTGGTGTGATTCTACGCGACTAATAGGAGGAAATAAACGCTCTTCCTCTCTAATACGGGAGAACGTTAGCAACAAACCCGCGGCGAAAAAAAAAAATTCAACTAAAAGTATTCCCGGGACCAAGCAATAAATACACGAGACTTTCCCGTGACTTAAACATCATTCTGCAACTTTTCAGGGACTCTCCGGGCCAGCAGACGCCCTGTAGAGTTCTGTTTTGGCACTTACACCTTATTTTATGTCTACCCTTTAATTGTTCTGCTTAGCAGTTCATTGTCATTAGTTCTTGAAACTTTCATTTTCTATTGGTAGCAGCAGTATCCACGAATATAATTTAAAATTTCGATGTGGTACACATTTTTGAAGTGTCATTTTAGATTGTTCTTGGCGATGGGGATACAAACACGAATTGGGGGTACTACATAGCCCATTGACAAATATTTAAATAAACGTAAAATTTGACATTAAATTATATTATCCTCATTATTTCTACAAACAATAAAAAGCTGAAACTTCGGCTAATAACAATGGACTGCTTAGTAGTGCCAAGAAACAAATATAAAACTTACTTTTTTAAAGTTAAACCAGTATTAATTTCTACTTCAATTTTGTCAAAAAACTTTAAATACCACAAAAAGGAATTAATCTAGAATTGTTTCAAGACGAACTAAAGCAAACATGAAGCTGTAGAAGCACGGCT
Source organism: Lepisma saccharinum (assembly GCA_022664845.1). Taxonomy (NCBI): domain Eukaryota; kingdom Metazoa; phylum Arthropoda; class Insecta; order Zygentoma; family Lepismatidae; genus Lepisma; species Lepisma saccharinum. Next base: position 96,646 of record JAGDQP010001532.1, read on the forward strand.
CGAAATTAGCGGTGGTCCACTGGCCAACGACCAATAAAAATTTCTAAGGGCCAGTAACTAAAAAATGTCAGTGGTCCTGTGCTTTCCAAAGTTCCAATATATTAATAAACATACCTATAGGCCATATTTAACGTTTTATCGAAGTGCTTTCTTTCGGTTTGTAAAAACGAAAAACAAAAATCGTGAAATCACAGAATCTTAGGAACAAACATATCAGCTGATCAACACCTCTGCCACAAGTGCCGGAGGCAGGAAACATAGCTCGTACGCAACGCAGATATGCAATCTTATCACTGAATCCACACTGTAATTATGACGTTGCTCTGGCAGTACGTTCTTTATAGACAAAGAAGAAAGCCAGATACCCCAATATTTCTCCCTACGGTTTCAGACTCCCAGAAGATTCTTCCGAAGAAGATATTTAGTGTAGTAAAAACAAACTAAGCGTGATAATTATGACACCACGCATTTCTATTTGTTAAGCATGATCTTGTTTGCTTTGACATAATTTTATAGCACTGATAATTCCATCTTTCGTACGTGGTATTACAGGTCTGTAGCAAAAATGAATAATAAAGTGGACTAACAAATTACGCTTATTATAATTATTTACTGATCTGAAAAAGGACCAGTTAAGATTCTTACAGGACCAGTGAAGAAAAAATTTCAGGGCCAGCGCTACCTAGTTAATTTCGAGCCCTGTGTATAAGGCAGTAAATTTTACACTGGCGTTACTAATATTTTATTAGAACTGGGCAAGCCATAACGTGACTTTCACTCCCATTCAGAAACCTTTTACATCCAGTGTCTTACGGTTCTGAAAGTCTTTAAATTTTGCAAGTGAGTTTAAGCACCTGTATGAAGAACACCATAAACTATCAAGTGGGAACCATTGTCAAAATCTGTCTACTTGATACAGACTCGTATCATTAGTATATCTCTAAGTTTAGTTTTCAGGTAATACATTCTAATGCTCTATCTCAAGTGCTTTCTCTGAGACCTTAAGGTGCAGTTTCGTTTGCGCGATTTTCGCATACGACGATCGCAAGCAACTGCTGCACGCGCCACTGCATTGACACGAAGGAAAATCAGTGAAGCCGGTTTGGTTTGCGCGTCGGACGCATGGTGTCGCTAGCAACTGTTGCAAAGACTCCTTCGGAGAGCAGTCAAGCTGCAGCAATCGCATGCGATGTAGAGTGTTGTGCAGTTTTTATTCGGGTTTTCTTTGAATTTGGAACTATTTTGTGCCAAATATGAACTTCAGCAGAGATGAGAATTAAAAGCTACGTCAAGAATGCACGAAAATACTATAAAAGTGTTGGTAAAACGTGAAAGAAAGAGAATACATGCAAAGATGTGATTGTCCTCTAGTAAATTTGATGTCCGATAGATGACAGCAGGGTTTTCTGGCAGCTTGAAGTAACTATATTGTTTTGTATTGAATGGAAGTTGAGTTTAATTTAAAATGCTGATTATATTGTTATTATAATTGTTTGTAATCGTGCCTAAAATTCTGTTACTGTGAGAAATATTGTTTACAGAAAAATCTTAAACTCGTAATGCACGAAAAGTAAATCATACGATTGTGTAGATATACTAGGGCGTCGCTCACGCGCCAAATACACAAAGGAAACTACCCCACTACATGCTTCCGTCGCAAGCATTCACTTAATGCAGTCATTGCATACGATCATCGCCTAAACGAAACTGCACCTTTAGTGTTTAGATTTGCTACTAGGGTACCAATTTTATTCGAATACGGACTACACTTCTAGTTGAAGTATACACAATGAATGTATCGAATGAAGAAACCTAACTACGTCAGACTTCATTAAGAAAAGATAAGATAAAATGAATCGTATGGGCGGTAACAGAACTATGGCTAACAGAAACCCGTCCCGGACTTCATTAAGACATAGAACATCTAAACTTCAGCATAAGTGATTTGTCGTATGTCGTTATCAGGCAAAGTTCCTAGAATGAAATAAATGAAGCTTATCATTTAATTCGTACTACCTACGGACTTAACAAAAAGCAGAACATAGTGGAACGATGGCAGCAACGTATACAGTGGACGAATGATGGAACAAACTTAAAGAGGATGTATTGAAATGTTTTCAACTGCTGAATCCGAAAACTATTAACTTAATTCAGTTACAATACTAAATTACCAAGTGAGTTCCACCTTCACCTGTCACTTACTTCCCCCTAATTTTCAGTCATAATTTAACTCTATACTGGTCCCTATCTGAAAATTAAACAGCACATGTTAATGTCAGTATACCATTCGTACAATCAAACACAAATGGAAAATATTTATTTTAGCCAAACACCTTATTTTACCTGAATTGTGTATTTGCACTCGGCCAATGTGTTCCAGAGCTTGATGGTTTTATCCCGGCTACCAGAGACTATTTGTCGATTATCGACGGAGAAGGCCACACTCAAAACATCCTGAAATATCGCAAAATAAAATCAGAAAAAATAAAAAAAAACGGACAAGTATTTAGAAAAAAGAAAAACGCACATAGCAACCAATTTATAGATAGAATAACACCATAAATAGTTATCAGCCGGTCGTCCACTGGATGCGTAGTCGTCCGTGTAGGTGAGACTAATTCCGAAATATAAAAAATACAAACCTCACACTATACCAGACTTCAATCGAATGAGTTTAGCCGATGAGCGAGTATTCCCATTCGAGTAGGATTTGATCTGACTACCTGAGGCTGTTCTCCACTATAGACATTGCTCAGTGGTGCTTCTTTTTGGTGTTCTACAACGATTATCAGTTTCTAATAAACCTCTACTCTTTTTTAAAGAGGGTTGAAAATTCGTTAAAATGTCTGTGGACTCATCCTGTAGTAGTAGTAGTAGTAGTAGTAGTAAAAAAATGGCGGGTCCTTCAATAGCTGATCATGCAGATGATTACTCCTCCCTCCTAATTTCTATCTTCTCGATAATATTGGGTTCATCATTAACTTCTCTTCAGTGATGCCTCATGAGATAAATTTCCAAAAAGGTACAAGTCGCCGAAATCCACTTCACACCTACGAACTTTTTGTTAAAGAGCGAACTGGTGCGGATACATCAATTCTACGCTGAGTCGCATCTAATGCAACACCCCTCCCCCCCCCCTCGCAATGGACGACCCCCAGATTTCCGCAGCCGCACAACCAGGGTAATTGTACGTCATCCGACTACGCATTCAATGGACGATCGACCTAACACTACAGATCTACCATGAAGTGAAAATACCAACCACATAAGTGAAATATTTCGATATTTGTCCTCTTCGCATACCCTTGCACATGAAACGTTCATAACAATTTCGTTCCACGCAATTAAATTACTACGTAACAGCAATTACTAACGATCTAAATATTATGTACTTTTTCTTACAACAATTTACATGACACTAGCATCACACGAATTATTGTTACCTACTGAAAATGAAAACTCTTCCCATTCATGCATATTTCGACCCACCTTTGCTTCATGATCCGCAGGTACGTTTACTTCAACAAATCCGCTTAATTGTCCAGGTTAAGAGAAAAAACTTCGCCTAAGTATCCGGGTGGCATGGATGCATTCCTTACACTGATACGGTACCCTGGAAAAATAACGCACTATTTCTGGGAATCCCTTGCATGCCCAACGCGCCAATTTAAAATAATTTCAGACAGTGCAGATTTGAAGTTTTTGACGGTACCATGCCGCCAAATAAAGAAACAATAGACCAAAAATGGATTTTGTGAAGTGTGAAAAAATGCCGAAAACCCAAGAGTTATATAATAGATAAGTAAACGAAGTAACGTGCATTCAAAGTGAAAACTTTTTGGGCGACTGTGATAGTATATACATGGCTGCAAAGTGCAGATGTGTACTTACTCGTCTTTACACGAGTTCAAATGTACGGGAAGGTGTGCAGTTTTGAGAAGTTTATTCGCAGTCTTAGCGAGCAAATGAAATGTTAAGAAGTGATCAACGCCGAGTAATTCATGTCTGTACTTCGTGTTTAAGACGGATAGAATTATTCCTGTATTTAAAATAAGCTTGCACTCCAATTTTCACTAAATTTGTCCTGAAACCCAAACGTGTAGAGCTACAAAATTTTGCGTGCGGGGTGCGTGCTGAAACATGAATTTATCTAGATTAATACCCGTATTTTATAGGCAGATTAAATTCACATGCCACTGCTAGTGGACTGAGCAGATTATGATAAGTACGTCAAGATTGATGATAGCATTACGGCTCTGGAGGTCTAACTGGAAGAAAAATTATATCTTTGTAACAGAGGCACCATAATTCAAATTATTTCTTTCCCAGTGATGTGTATTTGTTTGAATATGTCAGAGCGTAACACCTGTTACGATGGAATCCCTGATTTATGAACTCATAAATATGCAAATTACAGCTATGGGCCGCTAAAATTAGTACAATATACACTGGACCCAGTAGAACTTTGCATTTTGTTCAATATTACACCAATATCTGTCAGGCACTTTGCGAATGTACCTTAAGGGTGGAATTGCGCCGCGTTTTAGCTGCCTAAAGTCGATATCAGATTCCATGTGCCGAACTATTTATTTTTGAACGATGTGTGGTTGCATAACAACGAACGTTTTGTTACCAATGAGAGAATATCATGGCCAAATGGATGGCAGCGCGTAAGTATTCATGCTTCCTTCGACCAGCAATTACTTCAGACACACCTCGTAATCTCGTACTTCCTGTGAGTAATCCCTTGAGCAACGATTGCCCAATTTTGGAATATACATTTTTGGACAGAGCAAATTTGGAAGTCTTTGAAGATAGCACAACGCATAAGATATATGAAGCTCTAAAATTAATTTTCCCACGCTTCCAGCAGTCTGCAGCTCCAAAACGCAAGGAAATTTTCACCGCAGTGAATGACCCTTGTCGTGTGATATACTATAATCCCTCAATGTTTGTTAGTGCACTACATTACCACTCCCGCATTTATAATCGACCTAGAGCCAGTTGGACCTTGCAGTGCTAGAAAATACTAAACATTTATGCACCAAAAGCTACATTTCGTACTCCTCTGGTCTCATCATCATTTGATAAACCAATATCGCAAACGAAAGCTCACAGAAAACCTACTTTCTACATCCCACAAATCATACCAAACATCTGTCAGACACTATGTAAGCGGCGGGTCTTAGATACTGTGTGATGAATGCTGATAACTTGGTGTTTGGAAAGGAGTTACAAGTAACAAATTCCGGCAAAATGCACATCCTGAGCTTTGTGACGCTGAAACTAGCCCTCCGTGTTAGAAAACTGGCCTGGTATTAGAGTCCTGCATGGCCCGGCGCGCACGGGATATGGACTCGCCGGTCCGAACAGGTTTTCGGCCCGCACTTCGCCAGTCCGTACGAGGTTTAGGCCCGCAGCTTCTTGGCTTCCTAGCGCGCCGACTCTCGTGGACTGCTGGAGAGGCAGTGGGCCGGTCCGCAGACTAGCAGCTTCTTGCTCTCATGGATTGCTGGTGAGGCAGCGACCAGATCCGCTGGCCAGCAGCTTCTTGACTTCGTAGCCCGCCCGCCAGCAGATCAATCACCCACCAGTTTACCAACCTATTCATTCACATTTGTGCCAAAATTTGCATACATGTGCATTAGGTACTGGGATAGGTCGTACAGCTACTTCGGGTTGGATATTGCGCCACAGTTCAGTCTGTGTTGCCCACATTTTAAAAATACAATTTTTCAATTTGCTTTCAACATTGGACGAACTCACTCTAAAGTGGGCATAAACATTCTTCTTTTTCTAAAGTCTTTTTCCCACCTACGTGGGGTCGACGTTTCTGATGAGTCTTCCCCACGAAGCCCTGTCCTGAACTTGTCTCCCTGACAGACCTTTCTCCCCGAGATCATTCTTAACCCTATCCATCTATTTCCTCCTTTGTCTCCCTCTACCTCTCTTGTCCTTCACTTCCACTACCATCACTCTTCTGACTACATAGTCATTTGTTCTCATTGGATGTCCATACCACCCTTTGATATCTTAGATATCTCTTCACCCTTTGTTGTTCCTCTTACTTTCACATTGATATATATATATATATATATATATAAGGTAAATTTAAGACAAATGAAGGAGAAAAAAGGATAATACTTACAGCTTACTTTCGCATTAGATCACATATTCAGATAAAAATCGTGTATTCAAACTTTTTCAAGTATACAGGAAGAGCGAAGTTCACGTGTTCACAAAGTACAAGTTTGAAGAGACAGTGGCAATACGTAGCAGACAAAGCATCAAAACTGGTTAACAACTTGACTGCTGTAGCGCGTAATTTCCGGAACTTGAAATAATAACTGTATAGCGTGTACGAAGTGGGATCGTGGATGGAAATGCAGAGGAAAAGGGGAGGTTAGAGTTATTGAAGGTTAAGGCCTGTTTAATTTTCGCGCTCAAACCGTGAATAAAGGCATTCTAAGTATTATCCTTTTTCTCCATTTGTCTTCAATTTGCCTTAAATTGTCTTCCCGGCTTTTATTTGTACTAGTTTTATATATATAACAACCGAAAGAAAAACGAAACCAACTATCATATATATATATATATTTGCACGAATTTCGGAGAGGGTGATGCACTCTACCTTCTTAACCCGAATACGAGCTCACTGGTTGTAAACACAACTAAACATTTAAAATTTAAAAACATGACTACAGTCACAAACTTAAAATACTCCATCTAATTTCAATTAGTCGTGAACTCAACAAACCTGCAATACACATACTTACAGGATACCAGAACATCCCACATCTTCTCTCAAATTAAAAAAAAAAGAATAAAAAAAAGCTTCCATTATATACTGTTGTTTAAAAAAAACAAAGATCTTCATTCAATCAAAAAAAAAGAATAAAAAAAAGCTTCCGTTTACATATAAGAAAAGATGATGCAGCAGCAAGCCACCACTGAAGAAGTCAAACCTTGGTGTGGTCTTCAAACCGACGTGTAGTTCTTCCTGCTGCCAAATCCCACAAGCGTAAAGTCTTGTCCCAAGAGCCTGACAATGCATAGTTTCCATCTGAAGACAATACAACATCGCTCACAAAATGTGAGTGTCCATACAGACGCTTCTGCGGAATGCCATAATTAGTTTCATCTCTTGTCAACTTCCATACAATCAACGTCTTATCTAAAAGAAAAACGAAAACAAACATTTAAGAAGCTAATACATTAGAGGTTTATGACTGATCGACGAACTCCCCACACGCAATGTTTAGCTCTTGCAGATACTAAAGGAAATTTTTACATTAATGCACTCGTCTCGCGGCACTGAACGAGAAAAATAGGAACTGCACAGCTATTTTAGCTGAAAGTCTAATACATATAAGTAGATCTTTCGTGATGAATCAATGGCGTAATATTGTTCCACTGTTTACAACTGCCGGAACCGTTGAAGTATCTCGTGATAATTGCTTAATTAGGATGACAGATCTCTGTGATAAATACTTCTTTACATACAATTTTATTGTAATATGATAACTGATTTACCCATTAACTCTTACTTTAGTTCTTAAGAGCTGTGTAGCGGAGTTCCACTGTAGAAACTTACGAATGATATGTATGATAATGGAGGAACTATCTCAGTTGGGACCCATTTCAAAACCAGCTTTAGAGGAGAAAAAAAAGCACGAAATTGTATAGTTGACTTAATGAGAAGGAAGACAGCATCATAATTGAACAAAATTCATACAAACACAGAGTTGAGGAAAGTAAAATGCCAACACTTTAGGGATGGCTGTTTGGATACGCATCTCACAAGAAACACTTGCGCTGGTAAGAGTCAGATTTTGATGAAAATCCGTATGTAGGTATAGTGCCGGAAAGATAAAACAGCAAGTAAATCCAATACAGAGTACGGAAAACGACTTTTCTTTTATAAACTGTTACATATATCGAAAGCAAATGGCTATTAATGGATACTGGACAGAAGACAAGAAAGACGCGCTTGAGAGTATGACAATGGCCGCCAGCTTGAAAGCGGTCATCTTGAATATGCTTCAACATTTTTAAATAGTAAGTGGGTCATGTGATCTATCAATATTGATGGAATGCTCCAATAAACGCAATGGCGAAGTTAATTTTGGCATAACTATTCCTGTACGACAAAATGACACGTGAAATAGATGAAGAATGTGGGAGCCGAAGGGCGAAATAAAACATTTTGTTGAAACAGCTGAAGGAACGAAAGCCAAACGGCTACATAAGAGGTACCGTTTTGTTGGAAAATATGATCCTCACTACCACAACATGAAGTGCACTATAAAGTTTTAAATACACCAACGGAAGATGGAAGTCCCAATTTCAAAAAGTCGCAATGCTAGTTGAAAGTGACCTTCTCCAGGTCAATTTCACGTGTCATTTTGTTGTACAGGAATAGAGTTATGCCAAAACTGACTTTGCCATTGGGTTTCTTGGAACATTCTAGCACAGACTGATATATGAGCCACTTACTATTTAAAAATTTTGAAGCATAGTCAAGATGACCGCTTTCAAGGCGGCGCCCATTGTCGTCAAGCATGTATAGTCTTCTGTCCAGTATCCATTAATAGCCATTTGCTTTCGATATAAGTAACAGTTTATAAAAGAAAACGCATTTTTCTTACTCTGTGTTGGATTTACAGACGTCCATACATTGCTAGAGATCATATTCATTGTTTCGTTAAGGCGAAATTTTTGTTCCTTGATGGCGAACTACTAGTTATGTTTCTTTAGTGCTTATTTTAGCCTTTCTCTTCTGATAATTATATTAACAGATCAATCGTTTCCTGGCAAAATGTTAAGATTTTTTTTTTCTTCTGACCTTGATGATTGAGCTGTTGTCAAAAATAGTTTCTGTAAAAAAAACTGATTGAAACAGTATTTATTTTGAATTTGAATCAGAAAACTCATGACAGAATTTAGAAAATAAGTGATATATCTGGCTGGAAATATAAAAATAGATTAGATTACATTTGATTAATTTCCACTGCTTGCAGTGTTACGGAAATTGCCGAGCACGGTGATTTATCTTTAGATCTTGAGAGATCGAAATCAGTTTGGCAGAATACTAACTCATTGATACTCAATGAAGAAAGAGGTTTTACTGAAATGAAGACATATATATATATATGAGGGTCGATTTCATCAAGATAGGAAGTCCTTGCTTAATCGACTCAGGAGGGTCGATTGAAACAGTGTTTTCTTTAAATTAGTGATATGGATGAAATCGACCCTCCTGAGTCGATTAAGCAAGGGTCGATTTCAGAAGGATGGATATATATATATACACACATACAGTATCATGCCAGCTTTCTATGTTTATGCCTACATTTTTCAACTCCTTTAAATTTGAAAAAAATGGAACGTTTAGCTCAGAATTTCAAACAGGAATATTTGGATGCTGTGTAATTCTTTTAGATGTAATTGATCTATCAATTAGGAACGTGCTGAGGAAAAATTTGAAACAACTTTAAGTTTTTATCTTTTTCAAATTCATGGCTACATAAGTTTCCCCTGTGACTTATTTGCAGTGCCGTAACTGACTGCGTACCCGCCCCCATTCGCAACTTTCAGTTGATGCTTCCTTTATTAATATAATGTTAATACTTAGACTAATATGCGCTCCCCGCGAAGCGGGGGTGTTTCTTACGCCCCTGCTTATTTGCTTCATGGAAAATAGGTCGTACTGTGGAGCACGCTTACTTCTGTTAGGGATCACTGGTTCGATTCCTATACTGTCCATGTGTTTGTTTACGCTGCTGACGATTCTTAGAAGCCACATTGCTCGATATGACTTTACTACCAGTTCAACTCCATTTAGCCTCTCCAAGATTTCATAGATACACATACAGAAACGCAATCAAATTTATTTAAAACATTAACTTAAAATGTGGGAGTAAGTCATTTGCAAGGCAACTGAATGGTTCTATTTTCTTTCCTTTATGAATGTATTTTTTAAAAAAAAAACATCTGCGGTGAAACAGATAATCATACGTCATTAAGACCTCATGAGGTATTACCTAGGTCTCCACTGTTATTACGAGAATTTACTTTATTTCACCTAGCAAAATGAGAAATTTGGGGGGGAAAAAATGAAGAGGATGGTGGTGTTGGAGGTTCTACTGAAATCTTACATTCTTTTAAGGGCTTCCGAACGACGTTTATATCATGTTTCTAGGCTCAGTGGTTAACGATTTGAACATTATAAGATCAAGGTGGTTGGTGATTGTCTCCTCACTAATAGTTTATTGTAGTAACTTAGCGATATCACGTAAATAGCAATTTTGTCAAAGCTTTTGACCTTTGCAGAAAATTCACTTTTCATAATTAATAGTTAATTATATCAGGCGAAAGAGAAAATCGAAGTTGCAAGTTTACAAATTTAGGTCTACTGCCACAGATCGCCTTTACTTCACAACAACACTACTGTTCTGATAAGTGTCATCGGTGATGATCAGAACCTGGATTATAAAAACGTTAGAAATGAATTTCATAAACATTTATAATTGTGCTGACATTCGGATTGTGTTAAATTACAGGGTAAGCTAAACAACTTTGCACCTGGCATTCTTTAGACGTTCTTGATAAGCTGCAATATTGTGATGGGTAGAACGTTTGTGTATATAGTTAACACGACACGCGTCCTGTTGTCTGACCCTGAATGGCGGTGCATGTAATCGCGGTATTGGCTTTTGAATTACGTCACCATTCTTCTGAGTAAGGTATCAGAGTGCTGTCCATTGAGGTTGGAATGTTTCTGATTCAACTATTTTCTTTTGTTTTAGTAGAGGGGAACACAGACGAAGTGAAATAAGTTCAGAGAAAAAAAATCTCTATTATTATGTTTGGGATTTTATGAAAAACTGTTTGCAAATACAATGTCAACTGAATGGCCAGTAAAGCGTTGGCTTTTTATTCGGGATGTCCTGGGTTCGATACCAGCGGCCGACTATCCTTAAGGTTTTCCCAGGGTTTTTCTCAGGCATAAAAGAAAACGAGATGGTACCTAATAGCTAGGCCCTGGCCAACTACCTTCCAAATTCCTTTCCACTACCCTATCCTGGCCGTAACTTGAGATGTTGAAATTTGAAACGTCAGGATAATTAGTTTATCCGAATGTAGTATGGTAATTTGTCTGTATATAAAAATCTTTTTTTTTTTTATTAATTGTTAGAGTAGAAATCTTGCCTGACACTAATTTGATTCATTCTGTATGAATCTGAATTTGTAAGGCCTTTAGCCAACTGGCTCATGTAAAAATAGTCAAAAACACCATATCTGGGTCGAATCCAGAGCTTTTAAGCTATTAAAGTATCCTAGCAAACCATATCGACATGCTTTGTACACACGGAGTAGCGGTACAAGTTTAGTATGGATGAAAAAGAGAACGTTTTTCTTAACATATTTAACATTTAATAGTTATACCTTGCACTATGACTACATGCGCTTGACTCCAGATATTATGCTTTTTGTCTTTATACCTGTAAATTCTCCTCTTCTCTTTTTTTCTTTCTTTTATTAAGACATTACCGTTATGGACGAAGATACGCAGCCCATTTTGTTTGATTGACAATTCTATTTTGTTTCAGAAACTCTTTCTGTTAATATTTAAAGTTTCTAGTAACAAAATTAAATGATTGTGTATATTTATAGGGGCATGGATCAATTGTTTGTTGTTTTCGTTCTGTTTAGGATCAACTGACAGGATAGTAGCATTTATAGTTTATTGAGATGTATGTCCAATTGATGTTTCACTAATGCATTTTCAGTAATTGTTTATATTTTTTTTTTACAACAGATTCTAAATCGATAAACACGCTAGTGGTAGGCACCTCACCCATTCTGCACTTGCAAGGCAAAAGGGAATAAGTAGAAAATCTCTTTTTTTATTATTTGAGAATTTGAAATGTATGGTTCGGCTCTATGTACTATAGAAAAATTGCACTCGTAGGACAACAGATAAGAGAGATATAAGCATGCCTTCGTTTTGAATAAGTCAGTATCATTCAAAGATCTACACAGTGAAAGGGAATAAGTGACTTATTCCCTTTCGTCAAATGCATTTCTTTCTGAAACAATACCAAAATGTTTTTCTTAAGGTAATAAGTCATTAGTGTTTTCATTTTATATGGTTGCTTTTGTCGGCGAAGTCAACAATCTAACCTAATACTATTGAGAATGTGGAAAAAGGAAAGCGGCTAACTGGTGCAAACTTTGATCTATCATATTTTTATACAATCAAAGAGAGCGGTAGCATTTTTGTTGCATTAACCATTTTCAGAGCGATTGTGTCCCACAGGTGCAACTTTTATGTAATCATTATCGTGATAGGATTTGTTGACAACAGTCACTACTTTTTGTTGCTCATAATTAGATGTATTAGTTTTCCAATTAAACTCTTATTTGAATGCACAGTTTATATGCTTTGAACTTAATCTGGAGTAATGACAACGGAGGCAACTTATGTGTGCAGAACGTTAAATGAATTATCTGATTCCAGTATCAGTGATTTACTTTCGGACTCTGGTTCCAGTTATCACCCGGAAGAAAGGTGATGGTGTTTCGGATTCTAGTTCTTGCCGAAATAACATTAAAGGAAGAAAACGTTTTTTCCAAGTAAATGAGAGCAGTGTTGGACAGACTAAGAAAAGTATATCTTTCTCCCAACCCGTTTTGGACTCGCAAAGTAAACACAGCAAGAATAAAGAGCTTAGCGTCAACTCAGAATACGGAAAACATTGATACTGTATTTAGTAAACGGAAAAGAGGTGAAGATTTTCATAGTAAGCAGCCTACCGATCGGCAAGTGAAGAAGCGAAGAATGTCAAAAAAGGAAGCAAAGGAAAAGAAGAATTTAGGACAGCAGTACATTTCGACCAGTGGAACTACTGTCCCTCAAAAGAAGAAGATACCTCTTACCCTGTGCCGTTCCGGATGCTACAAGAAATTTTCAGAAGAGGAACTCGAGACCATTTTTCAAGACTTTTGTAAACTCGGAAGCCACAACTTACAAATTCAGTTTATTGGCAATCTGATATCCATAAGTTCACGACCTCGAAAAGAAAATCCACACAATCGTAATGTGACTTGCAAGTATTTCTTAACTAATAATGGTGGCAATCAAGTTCAAGTGTGCAAAGTCTGCTTGAGAAAAACCTTTTCCATTGGTATCAAGTACTTGAATGTTGTTGTAGACAAAAAGAAGAAATCAGCATCAGGAATATTATCTCCAATAGAAGAGAGTTCCACTACTCCATCGAATAAATTAGCTGAGGACAGTTTCATCTTTTCTCCGTGAACATTTTAACAAACTACCTGCATGTGAGTCGCATTAGGGACGACAAAGAAGTAGCAAGAAATACCTACCAAGCTATTTAAACAAGCAAATTATATATGAAATGTACAAATATGAGTGTCCTAAAAGCATAAAACCTGAGTTACACATTTTATCGCAATGCGTGAAGAATTTCAATTTCTTTCAATTAAAAGACCGAGAATTGATACGTGCAAGGTTTGGGACAGACTTAACATGAAAATATTGTTCTTCATGCGAGACTGAAGATATTAAAAAGCAGCTATCTGATCATCAACTGAAAGCTGAATATGCTTATGATATAAAGAGGAGTGAGATGGAGTAGTGCAAGGGAATTGGAGGAGAATCAGTTGTTACATTCGACTTACAGCAATGCTTACCGACACCAAATTTACATACAAGTATGTCATTTTACAAAAGACTTCTATGGACATACAATTTAACTGTTCATACACTTGACAAAGCAGCTTGTTACATATAGCACGAAGGTATAGGAGAAAGAGGGTCCGATCAGAATGCGTCGTGTATGTTTGAGTACATAATGAATTTGTCTGATTCGGTGACACATCTTACTATGTATTCTGACATGTGGTGGCCAAAATAGAAATATCAATTTTGTGCCAATGTGTACCTTCGCACTCAAAAGAAAACCTGACCGAGAATAGATCATAAATTTCTGGAGCCTGGACACTCATCTAGTGTGTGATGCTGATCATGCCCAAATTGAAAAATCTAAAAAAAGAGTTCTAATATTCAAATTCGTGTCCCGCAGGAATACTACATGATGGTTAGAATGAGTCGAGGAAAAAGACCATTCACAGTTGTGGAAATGGATACGACAAAATTTCTTTCATTCTCATATCTGCTAGTCATCGCTTGTCCACAGACATCACCCTTCCTTTCTTTACGAGAAGGAAGGAAGGAGAAAGAGGGGTTTCTCTCTTTTTCTCATCGACCCTCCTGAGTTGGAAAGGAGGGGGGGCAACCCTGCCGCCTTTATCCACCCCTTTCCTCTTCTCTCCCCAAAAAAGAAAGAAGCCCCCCCCCCTCTCTCTCTCTTTCCCACAACACTTTAGGACAAAGTGGCTCAAAATAAGGTAGTTGAAATACGAGAGAGAATTTGGTGTAGTCTACTACAAAACAAGTCTTCGATATGATGATACTTTTCTCACAATGGGCCTTCGTCGACGAGGATGCACTGGCGAAAATGCAATGGTTAGTCCAACCTACTCAGGACCGAATCCAATAAATCCAGCCCCTACTCGATCCAATATGTCATGAATTCTACACATCTTTGGTGTCGTCTCCAAATGTAGGATTCACAGACCCTGACATTATTCAGTTAGAAGAAGAAGTGTAATTGATTCAAATAGACTTGTATTTTCTAAACATGTAAAGATTCAAAGTTAGTCAAAAGGCTTGTATATTCAAGTAAAAATAAATATAATTTTATGATAAAATTGTCACAATAAAGGTAGAAAGCTTAACAAATAAAGAAAACTGAAGTTAAAGCTAAAGAAAAATAAAATGCCATGTTCTGTACGGCATATTATATTCTTAGGGTGACTTATACCATCACGTCTCCCTTAGTAACTAATAACTAAAAAAATGGAAAAAGGTAAGTCATTTTTTTATTATTATTAAAAAAATGTTACTATAAGTATCAGAAAAAAAAATATATCTGCAGCATTGCATAAGACCAAGTTTGTTACTGTATAAGTTTCACGTTTGTATAATTAATACAAAAATATAGGCGACTGAACTTTTAAAAAATCTTTAAACTTCTCTCCTGAAAAGTAGCGATTTTGACTTATTCCTTTTCGCCTGGCAGGTACAGCATTCAGAACATGAATGGTGTAATTATTCATGTCAGATTAAATAACGGAGATAAAGACTTATGGATAATCCTCAAAATTCTAACAGAACTACAAATATCAGGCAGAAGCTATGAAGTGTTAAAATAAATTTATTATATGTTTACCTACAAGGGTGCTCAACTACTTTGTATGGAATCTAGAAAATAACTACGAGGACAGATTCCACGTAATGAAGTAGACTATACTCAATTCTGAGACTTTTGTAACAGTGTTAGTAACGATAAAGCTGTATATTTTAATACATGTGGCAAATATTAACATTTGCAATGGCTAATAATACTTCAAACTTCTCTGAAACTCGGTGCTGATAATTACGTTAGCGAAAGAAAACTATACCTGAGTTTAAATTACCTTCTTATTCTCAGGTTAGGAAGACCTATATCAGGCGTGGCCAATTTCTTTATATGATGATGACGACGGCCCGCACACTTTTAGACAGAACTTAAAATTAAAAATAAATTCTGAAGTCTTTTCAAGGCAATAGATGTATTTAATTGCAATCTTTGTAAAATCATTTTACTATTGGAATAATATATTCGTAGAATACTTGATTGTGACCCCACCGGTCAATTATACTTACTGACAGGTCTTTTCCAGGGTTTGTCCTCAAGCCACACCAGCCAATTGCCGGGATGGTACCTTGAACCCAGGCCCTAGCTAACTCCCTCCGGTATCATTTTACCCTGAGTCTTAGATGCTATCAGGTGATTTTTAAATATATATTTCAATTCGAATACCTGATTGTAATCATAAGCTTTTAAAGTAATTTGATTACATATATTATAATTTACTGTAAATTTTATCTTATCGCGGACCTATTACATAACAGGCCGTGTGCAGCCCACGGCCTTTCTGTTGGCCATGTCTGACCTATATTAGGGCTTGTTTCAAAACACTGGATGAGCGTAACAAAAGTGATTCAGGCTAATTTCCTGAGTTTTAAACTTTTAAAAAAAAAAAAAAAAAAAAGTCATCTATACATACGGTGACCATACGTCCCGAATTTAGAAGTTGTGTCCCAGTACCCCATAAACAGGGTTGAAAAAAAAAATCACGATTTAAAAAAAAAAATCTTTGTTGATTTTTTTTTTTTTCTTTTTTGTAAGTAAGTGGCAACACTGAAAAAGCTACTAAGTTAGTTTTCTCTTCCCAAATACCTTAACCGGTAAAAACTAAACTAAATTACACGAATATGTGGTGTTCGCTGCAGAAGATAGCCATGGAAAATAGGCAATCACAACAACTTCTGTTTTGCTTAGATCACCGTTCTTGATTCTGTTTCCAGTAAATCGTATGTATCAAACGAACAAGTGGCTTCGCCTATAAAGAGAACTCCGGGAACGAAAAGTCACTGTAAAGGCGAGATAACTTTCCTCAATACATTAGAAATGTCTCGTAGTTCCATTATTTAACCTCTAAAGCAAGTAAGACTTCAGTGCTCTTCAAAAGCACGCGCGTTTTCAAACAGACCAGTAAAGCCGGTATCTGGACCAACCTGGAAACAGACCTTATTTTCAATCTATCAGTTATTTGCTTTCAATTCATCACCGCAATTCTCACTGTTTGAAATTAGAGGAAGAAAGATGCTTCCATATTATATTTCTAATGTTAATCTTGGGCATTACTTCCAAAGTTGGTCGGCCGTCTGGTTTTCGACTAAAAGCCTGATGAAAGCTACGAAAATTTAAAAATCATCATCAGAGTGGGGATGTTCACATTTATTATTAATAATGCTTACTTGCATTTTCGTTGATCTCTTAAATTACTGACCATGGAAACGTGGAGGTTAGGTAAAGTTAGGTGCGGTCATGTATCTTTACACGTTTTGATCTCATATACGTCACAGTTGTTTTCGTCAGAACAAAGCTTACCACACTTCCTGTAATTTGTTGTTAGATTTATTCATCCATTTAGCGTTGCCAAACAAATTTTCAAAAAAATCAGGAAAATTTTAATCTGAAATCCAGGAGACATAACAATATGTCTATATACAGACTCAGCAGTTCACTCAGTGACTGGAATTAAATAAAAAAAAAAGCGTCAATGATACCCCCTCCGTAGTATTTACCCGAGTTACAATACATAAGTGTTTTGTGCAGCTTTTATCTGTCGATTCATCGATTAAGATGGAAAATTTTCGCTCGCGAAGTAATGCAAACAAGCGTTCTATACTCTCTACTCCAGTTACATTCTTTGATATAGCAGTGGCGTTTGTTCGAGAGCATTTAATGTTCTATGCAATATCCGAGTCCGGACACACCGATTTCATTACAGCCGGCAAATGTTCCATCAAATTAAACGGAAGATCATGTTCTGCTAAAAGTGCCACTAACCTCACTTCCCCCTCTTTCACGCGAATATACAATTTCGTCACTTTACCAGTAACTTGGAATAAGGTTTCCTGTCCACGAACCTGTTTCGCGTTTCGAATATGCTTTTTTGTATCAGCATGTCTTCCAACGTCATTCTTACCACCCCAAGCAATAGATATGTAATCATCGCACGCCTTACAGTAAGCCCTTACTGCTTTTCGCTAACCACGAAAATTGTAGATATTGAAAAAAAAAAAAAAAAAAAAAGTATTTCGAATTGCAGCTAGGGGAGGAAACAAAGCGCTTTTGAGTTATGCTGAAAACCAGGAAATATCCTGGAAAATCAGGAGACCTGGCAACTGCCATGACTTTCACACAGTTTGAGATTCTCCTCAGTATCACCGTATTGTTTCACAAGCTGTAACACTATTGACTCACATCCAGGACAACGTTCCTGTACACCTGTAGCAATGTTCAAAATATAAATGCTCGCAACTTTCCCACAATCCAAACATGCGGTAATATTCCGCCAAGTAGTTCCCTCGGCTTCACAAATAGTTCCATATTTATCACCGATTATACAATATAATAAACTCAACTTTCGCTCTTTTTTATATATATTATGAACCACACAAAACGAGCAAATTACCAATTTCTTCCATGTAAATTTTCTAAATTTTACTAGAAACGGCCGACTAACTTTGGAAGTTAACCCTAATCTTGTTCTCACTTGTCAGATTTTGTTATCCAGTGTCCGATTTGTACAACTTTCAGAGAGCCAAAATTTCTCAGAACATAAAAAGTAAACACCGTACTTTATATGTATATCCCCGATTTGGAAGACATTTAGGAAAACAGAGCCACAGAAGATTTTTCTTTTTTTACAAAGAGAGGGAAATCCGAACAATCCCCCGCTACAAACTGAACACTGATCACATTTATTTAAATTTTGCCTTCTTCACACAACTTCCTTCATGCAACATACAATTGTGTGCAAGACAGGTAATATTAAAATAAAATTCATTATTGTTCGTAACATTGGAAATGCATGAACATGGTCAATTGATTCTATGACCATGAACATGGTCTAAAGGCAGTTGATGCGTCTTTCGAATGACTTTTCATACCCAGAGCTCTTTATAAGTGGCGCCATTTATTCTTTTGATACGTATGATTTACTGGACTACAATACATAAAATCAAGAACGGTGATTGTAGCTAGAGCAGGACATGAAAGAGCCAAAAAGCCTCCTGGCCCTCTAGCGACCATAACTCATATTAGTTATATTTGGATAATCTAATATTTTGGCATGATACTATACTCACTGAGACCTTTCAATTGAGGTACAGTATGTAGGGGTTGGGTGGTGTCACTTCCCTAATTCTTGTTAATATTAAGAGAAGATAACAGGAATTATATTGATTTGAACTACAAAGCCTTGATGCCATGACTGGCACAGCACCTAAACTTTGGTAATACGGAAAGAGGATTATCATGACCGCATATGTGTATCCTGTCACACCAGGCAAATACCGGAACGCTGGTGATATGAGCATCCACTGTATTTTCAGTCTTCCCATTCTTGCGCGCCAGAGTCGTGGGAGAAACATTCCCGTAATTCGCTCAGTCGTGGAGAACTACGGTCTTCAACTACTTGATGCTCATCCGGGGTGCCCCGAGACTTGCTTCATCAATAAAGATATCTTCGCGATCAGCGCACATATGGTTCAATAGCTGGAGACTACGAAGTAGAATATATCCCGAAGTTTACTTTGCCGGCTCAAGTTCACTATGCGGCATCCAACAGCAACAACTTACTAAAACCAATATTCTATTATAAAGTTCTGTGCACGGAGAACGAACTGATATCAGTATGTTGTGCAACAAATTAGTCTGCGAGGTAGTGAAATATGGGACCTAGTCTCAAGTCGCACACATTGCTGAGAATGCATAGCGTAAAATAAATTTAAAAAATAAAACATATTTAACCCCTCTTCGTTCATTAGTGTGTCCGCGTAGTCAAAATGTGTCATAATTAGTATTGGTTCTAGTTCCATATCGAAGGGCGGCCTAACCTAACCAAGAATATAATGAAGTTTTTAAAAATGTTACAAATTTATGTTGGCCTCCCGATATGGTGTTCTAGTTCCATATCAGGGGACAGCCTAACCAAACCTTACCAAGAATATAATGAAGCTTTTAAAAATGTTACAAATTTATGTTGGCTTCCCGATATGGTATTTTATCCTTAGTATTTTCCCACATGGCGCCATGTTTCTGCCTCTCGATCAACTTGAGTGATATTTCATACATGGCCTATTTGTTGCTTGTCCCTAGATGTTTACAGAGTGGCCCTGCGCATTATCTGCAACGGAATGGGTGGTATAAAGCGTACAAACGGCAAAATAGGTAGAAGCCCTATAACGAAAAAATTCCGAATGAAATTCACTATGTACGCGCTTTATGAGCCAAGCCAACCCGCCCTTACAGCAATTGAAACTATGTTCACCAAATACGGAACTGTACAGTATCTGCGTGCATGTCTTGCACAATTCCACTCTTCATTCAAGCAGAGACCACATTCACAAAATACATTTTTAAAAAATATTACTACGCTGAATGTAAGCTCCTTAAAAAAAAAAAATCTTTGGTACAAATTTCTAGTTTCGACTACTTAAGAGGGTTCCTCGCTCTAACCCCCTCAATTTTTAAAAATTTTATTCAAAATATTTTCAGAAAAAACTAAGAGTACTGTCAATTTTACAGCGAATTAGAACTTACAAATTACTATAATACAATGGACAGCAATGTCGAGATCTTGTCCATTGCTGAGTGACACGTTTTCCAAGATTATGATATTATTTAATTGAAGTCCCAGCACTCATTAATTGACAAGATTTCCATACAGCTGTCCATTGTATTTCAAAGTTCTAGTGCGCTGTAAACTTACATTTTTGATAGTACTCTTAGTATTTGAAATATTTTGAAAAAATAAAAATGGAGGGGGTTGAGCGAGGGGCCTCTTAACGGTGAAACATCTCTTACACGCGGCCGGAAATCCAAAAGTACTCACCTCGAGAACATGAAAGAATCATATCAGGATATTTCGGATTCGTAGCAATTTGCGTGACCCATCCATTATGGCCTCGCAATGTTCCTCTTAGTTGTAAACTTTCTGACATAATTACTTTATCAGTAAATTATACCGATGCAGCTGGATCTTGCACAATTTAACACACTACAAGACACGTTTCAGAAAATCCGAAACAGGAAGCCAAGAAAGAAAGCTAATCTCTGTGCAGCAATCTTGCCAGATGGTCGGTATTGAATTTCCCTATTGAACCATCAGAAATTACCTTCTTTTTCAAGAAATTTCCCTACGGTTAAATTTTTTACTATTTCTCTTTCTTTTTACTACGACTACTGCGGCTGCTTTTTCTGTTTTAAGAAAGGCTCTTCAAATAACGTTCCATTGACTGTCTTACAAACATACATTGTTGACTTTAGACTGCGCAAGAACATTATTTGTAAAAAAAAAATTGAAGTATCGAAATGATAACTCACCCTGATGGTTAAAATTTCCTTGTTCTTCCCATCACTAATTTTGAAAGCATGCTTTTTCTTCCAAAATGTATTTTATCATGTTTTAACCCCACAATCCTGCCTTGTATAACGTAAAAATAAATGAAACTGTCAGTGCAAAATTTTACACAAAAACTGCAAGTGAATTTAAAGAAATTAAAAAACAAAGACAACCCGCTGTAGTCTGATTGCATAGTAAGCTTTAGTTTCGTTCTCTACATCCAGAATCCAGTTTCTTTACTTTAATATATACACTCCCTCTCTCTTGTTTTATAAAAGGAAACCTAGGTCACAATATTGAAACGTTTATTTGTTTCCCTTTGCTGTAATTTGCCTCTCTGCTAGATGTCGATATTGTGATTGTTGTTGATGTGAGTTTTTTCTTTTTTTTAAGCGCCGTATGCCTCCAATTCAAAGGTAAGCCACGATTATATTATTATTGTATTTTTTACCTTCTAATAACAGCTATCCCGCCTTGTGTATTTTTGCTACTTTTGTTTTTCGTGTGGTCAATATAAAGTTAAAATATACTAAAGCAGAATTTCCCTACATTTGAAGGCATTTTAAGAAAATTTCCCAGTTTTCCCTTTCGGCAAATTTTGAGCACTTTTTCCCTACGCCGAGGAAAATTTCCCCTTCTGGCAACATTGCTGTGCAGTGTGGATGGCGAGAATCTATTTTCCACATAAGAGTTTAGGTTTCAGAGACTAATCACCGGAAGTGCTATTATTATTCGCCGTTAGGGGCCACAGGAAACAAGTGACTACTGCAATGCGTACGAAAAACATAAAATATTCTTACTTGGGCTAATGTGAAGTGGAAACGTGGTGTGCTAATACGATAATAAAATATATTGCTTTGTTCGTACTAGTAATAATTACACCTAGGGCATAAAATTGTTGATCTCTCAACGGCAACAGAGTTTTTTTTTCGGTAGTGCCAACATTTTACTTGGGTATATTTCTGGGTTGCTGAGTTATTGCTTTAATATTAAAAGGAGTTTCATTAAAGGTGGAATGATAAATTCCACGTTAAGAAATTTATACCACTTTCTCGTTCCAAATAATTCACGCACGTTTCTATAAATGCTCGCAGTTCGGTTTACTTGATCTGCCCCAAAGAACTTGTGGTTTACATGAGAAAGATAATGTTAAAAAAAAAAGTGCGTAGGAGAGTTATAATGGAAATTATGTACTTTTTCAAAATAAGTGGCATAGATAGTGCAACTAGGCGTCAGAAAATAAATTTTAAAAAATACAGGTAGATTGGATGATAATCTTTTCTTCGGCAGTGTGTAGGTAGTAATATATGTAAGCGGAGCGAATTTTAGTGACTTAGTTTTCAAGAAATAAGGACCTGTGACATCAAAGACACTGCCGACGTTATAAAAACAAGGGCCTTACTATAGTAGTGACGTACCAATTTTAAAATCACTAAAACCAAACCAAAATCACTTCAACATTACGTTTTCTTGGGAGGCGAGCGGTTTACGCAATTATTTTCTTGCACTTTTTTTTTAGATTATCTTAAATTAGTGACCATACGAACGTGGAGGTTAGGTGCGGTCATGTATCATTACAAAATATATTTTTGTATGTTCACATGTATTATTAATAATTGCTTATTTTCCTTTTTCGTAAATTATCTTATATTACTGAACATATGAACGTGGAGGTTAGGTGCGGTCATGTATCTTTACAAAATATATTTTGACACATATTCACACTTACCTTCAGCACACAGGTTAATTCTCCCAATTTCCATTAGAAAGTCGTGTACAATTGTTTCGGGGCCTTTTCCTTCCCTTACATAAATACTCTGCTAAATAACCTTCAAAATGCACTTTCCCTCGTCATTTCCATACGATTCAATAACAATAACGCAAGAAATGTCATAATCATCACAAAGACACGCCATTTCAACACTGCCTTACCGCCTTTTTACATGACAACAACTGTAACTTACGCAAAATAGTTCCTTCCGCCACAACATGCAGTGCGTCCTAAAACATCTTCAAAACACACTAAAACTATATCATTATTCATTTCAAATGTTACCAACATCAATATTTACCTCCCTAATACTCTCAAACATCACACAATTATCTCAATTCCTCCTGTAAATTTCTAAAAATTGGTACGGCACTACTATAGTTAGCTCAAAACAAGTTACGTTATGTGTTTGCAACACTGTTTTTAGTTCAGGATTCCCTTCTCATTTTTTGGCGGTAAGTTTGACTGCCGGCAGGTCGTAGTAAAAATTAGTAGTTGTTGTTGAAAATAATAATAAAAAATATGACTCGTTTCATTACACACCTGTTAGGCCAGCTTTTCATACACGCGCTTGCCACGTTCTAAGCTTGTGTGTGCAATAAAAAGAAGACTGAACCTGACTCCTAACCAATGGTCACTATATTGTGGTAGTGGTTTTCGTAATTTCTCAATGCGTGTCTAGCATTTGTGACCACTGCAGGAGTCACCACACTGACTCCAAACATGGCGGATTCTCTCTGTTCTATTAGGTAAATTTGAACTTCATTTTTTCCATCATGTTGCAGGTGTCCTTATGACACTTAATTTTGCACACGGTTTTGGAAGTTCTGTATATCAAATACGACACAAAAGAGATTGTTTCCAAAGATTCCAAGTGGATAAAGTGATGTGTAGTGCGATTGATTTTGACGGTTGAAGTGGCCGAGTGCAAATAGTGCAGAA
>JAGDQP010001533.1:0-47745 GCA_022664845.1 Lepisma saccharinum
GGGCCGGTTTCTCCAACGTCGATTAAATATACCTTAACCATCCGATAACTAACCGTGCGTTAAATTTTTAACCGTCCGTTAAAAATGTTCCATTTCACCAACGCTAACATTACAAATTTAACGAACCGTTTACAATCGGACCGTTAAGTGAAGAAACCACTTGATTTCTAAATTTCTCATAAGCTAAACGAATTCTGATTGGTAGAGTGAAAAGTTGTGTACGCCGGCCTGACAAATGAACCTCGCAATCCGCAAGCAATGCAATAGGTGGCTGGCGCTTGTTCATGTGTGCTTAATACATGTGTGTATGTATGTATTCAAATGATCTCCAAATAAATGCCAATAAAATAATATGACAATCCGTTAACAGTAAACAAGGCAAGAATCTTATCCTCTCCCGACTTCCGGAAGCAAGCTTCAGTACATACACACGTGTGTATATCTTTTCGACACACTAGAGGAATAGAAACAGATGAGTTGAAAAACGTTTCTTATGTATGGATATGTTAATACGGATTGTTTCTCCTTTCGTTTACATAGCTAATTGAAGTGCTCAAAACGTTGAGCCCTTCATTCTTATAAATACAGACAGGATTAGCCAGTTTTCATCTATTTCATGGAAGTAAGTAACCTACTTTATGTTAGCTATTTCTGTTGTGTGGCGTTAAATGTAGATCCAATGTTGTTATTTTCATAATTTCGGATGCATGCAAGTATAATGAAATAAAGTCAAGCAACGGGGTGGCTCATGGATCAAGTTCAGTTTAGGTCACCCAGCTACTGAGAAATACGTACACTTTATACCACTAATTACCTTGCAAATAATTTACTTAGACACTTCTGTAAATACCTAGCGGTAGACAGCAACCCAAATTCAATTTCGAAAAGCCATAATTGATAATAATTTACATAAATACGTACTGGATTTACTTTACATACAGGTATGGCGCCACATGGGGAATATCAATAGCGTCATTTCGTGTGATGAATATCATGTATTTGCTACATAATTAATGGAAAGATATCGAGGGGCGCTAGAAAGCATAGATATGTTAGGTAAAGCCTGGGTAATTATCATTATACTTGAAGCAAATCACATTTGACAGGCCATCCTTGTGCTCAGCTCGAATGCGGAAGTAACTAATTAATTGCATGTACTTGTTACATTTTCAGTCTCATACTTTCATGGCCTAAATATTTTTCCTGTGAATATTACATTTTTTCGGCTTACCTAAATTGAACTTAACCCGGGGCTCTGACACATTATTGAAGGGCGTATGCGTGTTCTTGCACTCACATCATCCTTGCTCCATATTGTTCATTGCATGGATCCGAAATAATGTCAGTATCAATTTCAAGTACATTCAGCGCCGCATAACAGAAGTAGCTAAAAGTAAGAATTACTTAATATGAATAGGAATGACTTATTGGCAATAGTTAAAGGAGATATACTTAACGAAATTGCATTCTGTGTACGTAGTATGATCGTTATTCTAACTTTTCCTGTTTACATGTGAACATTTATAATACACGATCGGTAATGTTCACAATACTTTCTTTACTCCACATCATTTCTCCTCCCAAAATATTTTAAATCGACGTTTCTGGTATGTACGAGCTACCACTCGTACTACCAGTCTCCGAAACAGTTTTGTAAACTATATACAGACACGTATTAAAGAGAAGTATTCTCCTGAAATTATTTAAAAGGAATTATGTTAATCGTTAAGACGACGTGTACAAATGTAAAGCGACATTCTGCTTTTTTTTTTTTTTTTTACTATATTGCCTTTCTTTTGTACGATAAATATTAAAAACGATGATCAAGTGCATAACTTATACCTTAGACCTAAATACGTAGCGCACACGTCTACTTTTCCTGTAAAACTATTCTATAGAGCGCGTCTTCTTAAGCATACCCATATAGGCCCCAAAACTTACTCGAACATCATATTTACATTGCCCGCAAAGCAGGCAACATTGTTTTTTAGATGTTTTTGATCTTTAAAACTATTGAAATGCATTGTGCCAAGTTGTATATTTCATCAAGCATTTATGCTTTCCATTTCTTGTTTCCTGTTTTCAAACTTTCGAGATACACAATCACTATTGGACCGTTAAATATTTAATTGACGAAAATCTGATGATTAAAGTTAACGACAGCTTTAACAAACCGTTAGCGTTAACCGATGTTGATGAAACGGTCATTTCTCCTAATCAGACGTTAAATGTGCTTAACGGGTTGTTAAATCTTTAACCAGCGTTGGTGAAACCGGCCGTTAGAGCAATGGAGAGGATGCATGCTACAAATAACTAGGATGGACAGGAAGAGAAATGAATGGATTCGCGCAGAAACAAAGGTAGCAGATATAATCACGACTGCGAAGATGGGCCAGTCACATAGCTAGACGAAACAGGTGGAAGATGGACGGCGAATGTATTACATTGGATTCCCAGAGGAAAAAAAAACGACCGAGACGATCTTTCTACTTATTTAAAATCTGCTAATTTAAAACAGTATGAAAATACGATTAAATAAGCTGTTCCATTACACATGCACATAAGGTAACTCTCTCCCGAGCTGTTGCATCAGAGCTCTGCCAGTGTTCACAGTAATGCTTCTTCTGCTTGTCACACATCTCGCTCATTACTATTTACGCCCTTCCTACTGGACGACAGGCGCTTGGTGGTGGAATAGGAGTTTTGCTACATACGTATCCATTACTTGCTAGTGGATATGCTTATGGAGGTCTTAAATATATATTTTAGGAGTCTATCGATGTACAAAGTTCGGTTTGGATGTGAACGCTTCCGATTAATCAGAAAAGAACACAATGGATGTACGAGCAATGTCGTCTAACAGAAGCCAAACGTTGTTGCCAAAGTTGAGGTCGCTTGCTATGGTTTGATTCTCGCGGTGTACATATCATGTTCCTTGTTGACTAGCACCTTTGGGATGTCATGTGAACGATTGTCAAAAATATAAATTGAATCAGTGATTGTAAAAACAGTATATCGTCGTCGGAACTGCAATACCCGCTATGTGGCAAACTGAATTTTTCAGAAAGGCCAAGAAAAACCTATTTCTGCAGTAGTCTGGGATATAATTTAGGTACTGAAAAGTCGCTATATCTCAAAAAGCAGGAGTTATTTCCTCATGAAGTTTTTCTACAGTACTCAGAACTATAAACTGGAAGCAAAAAGCGAGGAGTTAAAAAATGGCACATTGGGGGGTAGTGCAGTCCCAATGATGATATGCAACATCAAGTTTGAGTACATAAGTAGCTTCACCTGTTTGGATAACTATTCGTGAAAAGGTATGCATGCACATTACGTAGATGGTTTCATCAAAAAAAAAAAAAAAAAAAAAAAATAGCACAAAACTGTTTTCACAATAATTCGATCTCAAGACCTGTCTTCATGGAATTGTATGGATAGTAAAGAAAATTTCATCACCTTTAAAAACGATGAGTCTGAAATCTTGATCATCACAAATCTTCCATGTTGTGATGTCACTACAAGCGTGTGTTGCTTGCAATTGCCACCAAGACGCTATATCATCTTAAATTAGTTTGTGATGAATCATACAGCAGAACTCACAAATCCTCTGTTCTTTTAGTTTTCGACCGGTAGCCACATGCGTCATCCCAAGTTTATGCTACTGTAACACCGCACATGGCTCATTTTCCATACACTTGCCAGCATTAGAAACGTTTCATGTTCCATCTGCCAAATTTCTGGTAACACTTCCACTGTTCAAACTTTGACGCTCTTCTGTTCGCCACTAGATTATGCACTAACAAACTATCTTCGCTGTAGTGTTATGTAAGAAGCTGATTTAACGTGCGCTGGAGCTCCCTGTACGGACTCTCCACACTGCAACCGGTCCACTAATACACGCATATCGTCAACATCTCTCAAAGGTACAACACATACTGAGAAACATTCACAGCTTAAACACCTCTCTCCACATTGGAAAACATTCGAAGGATGCTTAAGGGTGGAAATGTCGAGCTGATATGACTTACGTCAGTCTGTTTTGATATACACAAATTCTGGAAAGCTTTTTTTGTTCTTTAATAATGGTAAATCTGTAGTAGTGCCTTTGAACCATGTGGAAGCAACCACGCTGTTCTTAGATCCTATTGTACCTTAATATGTTCATAGACACTCAAGTGCCATAATGGGAGCCAAAACCTTATTAAAATTGAAGATTCTACATACTGGGTGTCCCAAGTTACGCCATTTATTGTTTCATAGTACTTAACTATTAAATTGTCCGAGTTAGTCTCGTGAAAAGTCCTTTGAATCAAAGATCGAAACCTTTCGAGTTGTCCTAAAGGTGGTGAATCCACGTGCAAGGTTTCTTTTTCTTTTCAGTTCGAAAAATATCTTTGATCCAGGCATTCGCAACATTGAAATTTATATAAACTTGAACGAAGTGTTTACAAATCACACGAAAAAGAACTCTTTTTGCTTTATCAGGTTCTCGAAACAGAACTTTCACTAGTTTCTCCTTAAAATAAAAGGAACTTTTCGTTCGAAGCTCCTATCACTAACGAAACTGCATATAGCTGTTCTTCGTACATTAAAACCGAAAAAAAGGACAAAATCACTTTTACTAGGATCAGTTCCACGTCAGATCATCCAACACTCGTTGCATCACTATTGTAGCTCCAGAAGCTTACTTTGAAGATCGGGAATCCCCCTTTCTCAAAATTAATTCCTTTATTCCAAACTTCAGGTTGAAAAATGAGTAACGAATTGTATACAATTACATTTTTAAGCCAATTGTTGGCGGTGAAGGAGTTAATTAGGCTCTAAATTTTTGTAATATTTAGATCTACCAACAGTTTCTCTACTTGCAAATCACCCCGCCCCCTTCTCTTCTACGGGGGGCTGAAACATGGCCCTTCGTCGAAAACTGCCGGATTTCTGGTTAAAGTATCTCATATCAGTCATGAAAAAAAAATGTCAAGGAAGAGTTATTTATGCTTAGCTTTCAACTAAAATTGCAATTTTTATTTCTAAGTGGTTTGGTCGACGCAAGCTGATGATTACGCTACTTGAAAGGCGCAATTTTAATTCTCATGAACTACCTTTTCTTGACCAAACCACTCAAAAATAAAAACTGGAATTTTTACTGATTTGAGCATATACGAGACGTCCTTCTGATCAATTTTCAGATTTAAAAAAAAAACCCTACTCACTTGATATATTTAAGCCCAAAATCTGGTATTTTTCGGCAAAGGGCAATGAAAGCGGTGTGATTAAACTTTATGGTCTTTTGGATACTGTCACGCTGTTCATAGCTCCAAATTTCAAAAAAAGTCTTATATTCAACTCCATAGAAACAATGCGGTCTTTGTGAAGACAACACATTCACATGGTACGAGGAATATCCCACTTTTACCATTTCGAAATAAAAAGTTGCAATTTCTACTGTTAAGTTAGACACATGAGAGTTCCTTGACACTTTTTTTCTTCATCTAAGGACCCATCGGAGAAATTTAAACCTAAATTCCGGCATTTTTCGTGGAACGGCCATGTTTGAATCCCAAGCCCCGTAGAGAACAAAAGGTTTAATTCAACGCAATGACTTTTTGTTTCTTTTTTGTTGGTAGGTCTAAATATCATCATATTCAGCCGTTTTCTATCCACTGCTGGATGAAGGCCTCCCCCTTTTCTTTCCACATATCTCGGTTTGCTGATATCCTCATCCATGTAGCTCCTGAAAAACGATTGATTTCATCTACCCACCTTGCATATGGACGTCGTCTCGGTCGTTTCTTTTCTCTAGGAATCCAATGGAGTACATTTGTCGTCCACCTTCCATCTCCTCGTCTAGCTATGTGACCGGCCCATCTCAACTTCAGCTTCTTCGCAGTCTTGATTACATTCTCTACCTTCGTTTGTGCGCGAACCCATATATTTCTTCCTGTCCCTCCTGGTTATTCCTAGCATGCATCTCTCCATGGGTCGATTTCATCAAGATAGGAAGTAAAATTATATATATATAAAGCAAACTGCTTCACAGAAAAAAAATGTTTTTGTGAAGATACATTTCAATTTCCATATCATGACAGAAAATACACTAAAATAAAAAAGAAAAAAAAAAGCTACTTCTAAATACAAGTGCAATTTTTGCTGAATGGGTTATTTAGAAAGCTTCCTGGAGACCAAATTTCAGATTTTTTCAATGAGAACCCACCCACCTGAGATGTTTAAGCCCGAAATACCGCATTTCTCGCGAAATGCGCGTTTGAACAAAACACCGTGATTTAGGGCCACGTTTTCTTGCAGACATACATTGGGTAGGTTAAATATTACAAAATTTTGCAACCTTATATTAAACTACTTCACCCCGTAAACAGCTTAAAAATCAAATGTTATACAATTCGTTACTCATTTTTCATAGTAATTTTTTGGAATAAAGGAATTAGTTTTCATAAAAAGTTATTCCACATCTTCAAAGTAAACTTCTGTTTTTTGATTTTCTTTTTTCCCCAGATATTAAGGTTTCCGTACGTCTACGGGAGAAAAAAAAAACGCTACCCGGCATGTTGAAAAGTTCTGATATCTTCGGCTATGTATGAACCCACACACGAAAAATAAAATTTGTAAAATGTAAGCAACGAATGTTTCTAAAATTGCATGATTTGTCATGGAATGATCCACTAATTTCGTGTAATGTACAACTGCCCAGCATAAATCCCACTATAAATTCTAGGATTTCCGGGTGTAAGTCACGTCACATATTTCCAAACATTTTCAACACCATCTTGTCGAAAATGAGCGTGGTAGAGCCAAAATACATTCCCAATTTCACTTCCTACCAAGTGTTGAGAGCCCCATTGTAATACTGAAGAAATATACATTTTTGGAATGCCTCCAAGCATTTCCCCTCTCGTTCGATGAGCGACTATGCAAGCTCTCTAGTAACACTAAGAGAATGGTTGCAAACAGTAACGTAAATCGTTTTGTGCAGATACTAGCAACATTGTTTTACCACCGTGCCTGAATGATTAATGATGTTTTGTTGGCTAATGTCTTAATTTATCATTATACACGGCTGGCTATATTTGGGCAAAATACATCTATTTAATAGTTACTTTTGGGACAGCCTGTAACTAATTCCTATAATAATTATTGTACAGCCATGACGAGTCTCTTCGTTCGAAAACTTATTTGGCACACAGCTTTCATTCTTTGGGTCAAATGTGGAGGGGGAAGCAAAATGGAACGCGTAATTTTTTTTTCTCAACTTAAAAACATTTTACTAGAACTTGACGTGTTTATAATCAATTTATCTCTTGTTTGGTCCAAGTGGGTTGCTCCGAACCCCACGGGATACCACCTGCATGCCACCAATTAACTTTCCAGGGAGTCGTGCTAGTTTCTGCCAAAGCACATTTTTAATAACTTTTTCTCTCCTTGCACTGCTGCGAGACACATCGATGGCTTATATCAAAACCAAAATCCAGTTTCTGCCTGTTTTATTTTGGTACTAAGAACAAAATGCTTCTTCCTCCACTTATCGTAAGTCCTTGAAGACTAGTGACCTCTATAAATATCAAAACCACAATTCTCTGAAAGATTTTTACATTGAAATTTTTGTGCCCCCTGAAAAAGTAACAGCACAAATTGATAGAACATGTTTTGAAAGTAAGCCATCGATATATCAAGAGACTACCATTCGAAAGAGACCCTTACCACTCCACCTCGGGGTATCATCCATTGCGCTATTTTTAATACTAATTACATGCATTAACACTCAGCCAGCCATTCTTTAAAAAGCCGGGGAAAGGTGCCTGCACGTATTGAAGTCACACACAATTCTTATTGAAAATTACAACTTGGGCGGTTTCGTGAAAGGGTGCATGCATTACTTAAAAAAAAAATTATAACGATCATGACTGTTCTTTGTTTTCATCTCCATTTATGGTCCACGCTTAAGCCCATCACATCGAGGGATGTGAACTCTTCCATGTCAGCGTCTACCTAGGTACCATGCCCGGATTCGCCTGGTGAAACTTGGGAAAATCTGAGTATAGACGACAGTAAGACTCGAAGCAACGTGTTTCCCCAATTCAGAAAAGATAATCCGTTGTCTAGGGTAAAAAAAAACACCACACAATTAGTGAATTCCCAAAAGAACCAAACTTGTTAATTATAAATGTCTTGTAAACTAAAATCTCAGCTACAACAGAAAAAAAAAAAAAATAGGAAATGGGGGGGGGGGGGAGAGTTCTCAGCACTCCAAACAGCTGCAAGTACTGTCAAGTGCTACATCAGTTTGTTTCTTTTCCAACCGATTAAGCCTTTCGCTTTTAGAAGACCACACTGTTGGAAACACTCAAAACTAACCAACATTAACTCACTCCGATTTCTGAGATATAAAGGAATGTGTTAACATAGGCGAAAACTATTATTCATTTATTTACGATCACCATGAGTGCCACTTAATTTGGTTACAAGTTGAAATGAATTTAAAAAAAAATCTTCTGAATCAACCATGTGTAGCATCAATGAACATTTAACATCTCCAGAGTTTAAAGCATCAAATGTTCAGGTAATGAATACCAAACATACACATATAAAACACCAAAGCATTAGAATGTTCCATTCAATAATCAACAGGCATGGAGCAGCAATGCTAATTTTTTACTTCACTCCTAATTTACAAAGAAAAGGCATTAAATTTGCCACCTCTTTCTTCCATTGCACTTCCACTTAAATTGTTATTGCAAAGGATTGTTACTTTCGGATTTTCTAATACTAAGATTTTTAGGTGAAGTTAAACGATGAAACACTAGTGGCCAAAAAACTGCACACAATAATGAAAATTCTACATGATTTTTCAAAGTTTACTCCCGAATAAAGACAGAACACACGCCGGTTTGCTACTAGTTTACCATGATATTGTACGTTTATTAGGAAAGCAAGAGAAATTCTCAATTACTTACTCACTTTGCATTCAACCAGCCAAGTCATTGACTGTAACACCCTGTCATACTGCACAAGTACATAGCATCAAAATGTTACATGAAATACGTGCTTGCGTTCTAACAAAATTAAACAAAATTTCTCTCTGGAGTTGCTCACTGTTAACACGTTTTACAGCAACGGGGGGATCAGATGTTAAAATGGAAAATCGTTAAAAACCGCTACGAAAATCCAAATCAGAAAACTTTCTTACAAATATTCACAATGAAATCAACACTAACTAACGAAGCCACATGACAATAAATCAAAGTTTAAGAACTTTGATGAACATTACATTTCGCCGGTATTTAGTTTCATTTTTATCTCGTGGTTCTCCATCCTTCGACTTCATACACAGCATAATATCTACTTCATTTAAGATCCTACTGATTATTGTTTACCCTTAATACTTCCTCCTTGCAAATGTAAGCACTGGAAATAGAATTACAAGATGCTCGACTGATTTTTTTAGCTCGAAATTTAGTTAAAAGTTGATAATGACAATTCGAAAAAAAAAATCACAACGGTAAAAGCTGTATAATTTGTTCACAGCATATTGGTCCTTCACTTCTGTGAATGCTGGCAGTTCAAGTGGTCCACAACAAATCTAATGTTAATTATTTTAAATGGTCTCCTCTAAATCCATGCCATTCTTAAAATAGTTAATAGCAGGCATGCACTTTCTATCTTGTAGGGTAATTATTACATGACAAAAATATTTATAGCCATCTGCAATTCAAAATTATAGATTGTTGAATATCACAGCTGCAATATGAATTTTTAAGCAACATGAAATATTTTCAATTCTCTTTTCATGCATCCACTGGCATTCTGACCTTGTTCAAAATAATCTAAAGACTGGGCTCCTAACATTTAGATCTCTTGCACATGCAAAACGTACACACGTTTCCCTTTTTCTTTCTTTTTTTTTATTAGGACAATATTATCGGAAAAATTTTAAGTCATCACAGGTTAAGAAACTGGCTTAACACAAAAGACAACACGTTGTTTAAGTGTATGTATTTGTGAAACTAGCATCAGTTAGCTCAGAAAAATCTCCAGCAAAAGTGTTAGCAGTGACAGATTCACAAAAGCAAAAAAAGTTTTCGTCTCTGCAGTTTTGACAACTTTGGTCTAAGGTACTTCGTATGACAATGGTTTTCAGTCCATATAATCGTACACACGCAAACACTAAGGCTGAGAAAAACGTTTAAACTTCACGTAATATAGCTTATTTTACCACCATAACCCTGGTCCTTATTCATTTTTCACAGTCAACTATACTACGAACAACTTGACATTAAAATCCTGACAACGATACTCATCCCAAAATGTACAATTGCTTTGATACAGTAAAATACAATTTTTATAAAGCAAACTTTTTTTTTCTGCAAGGGCCTAAAAGAGACAGTCTAATATTGCGTTCTGGTGTTTCTTCTGACGATTAATACATATTTTTTTTACCACACTGACACAACATTACAATTTTATCTTGCTAGAAAATGTTTTTTTTTTTTTTATCCAAGAGAGGGAAGTGATTAAATTGGGTGTTAACAAAATACATCTGTAAATACAAAAGTAGTTCAATGCAGGTCACAACTGAAAAAGCCAAGCACATTATCATTTTCTCTCTCTTTGTTATGTATTCATCACCCCCTTCTCTCTCGGTGTTTGAAAATATCACACAAAAAATTTCTACAGCAGCACAGTGAAAAGAAAACTTCTCAAACTGCTTCATTTGCTTTGCCTGCGATCCCAACGGTTACATCATGATTGTTTTTCATGGTCTAGCTCTCAAGCTCATTACACAATTTCAAAAGGTACTTTTGTTTTAAAGTATTGCTATTCTAAAAATGTATCCAGCAAACCAACCAAGCGGCAAAATATGCTGAATCATTTCATGAGAGAACATTAATGCCTAACAACATTTTTTTTTTAATTTTATGACACTCAAAAACGTTAAAAATCTACTGACCAGACCACACGTAAGAGGAGGCAAAACAAATCAAGCTGAGGTATGGCAGAGGTATCTGATATTCTCACTTTCCAAAAAAGGCTGGAAAATTCACTACAATTTTATCTTTATTTCGGCATCACAGATACAAGGGGGGGAGTGTGGGGAACAAGGCAGAGTAGCATGTAGCTAACAAAAAATTTATAATAGGAGGGGGGGGGGTCACGTCAGTTAAAGATGAGCAGGGACCATACTCACCCAAAAAAATTGAGCAAGAGGCGCTTTACGAGTCTTCTGTACTACTCTCCGCTCTACACTAGGTGAGGGTAAAGAGGGAACTACAGCTAGGGGGGATTTGATGCACTTAAGCCAAGAAACACTAATACAGCCAAGGCTAACTGGTTGCAGGACAGTGATTAAAAGCGTAGAGAGTTCAGCATTATTACCAACTCTTCACTTATTAATTTAAACCTAGTTTAAGTACCAATAAATACTCAACTAGAATCACATTTATGGGAAGGGGGATGATTTTTTTTCAAACTAGCTCAAATTACAGAAGAACTTAGTGGAATGATAAACAAGAATTATAAAGTAACAAAATGTAAAATCACATCCAATAGCAATGTCAAAAAGGTAGAATTGTTCCTGAATATTCACTGGATACAATTTGCTCCCATGATGATGTTGCACACGTCACGAACTGTTAAGTCTTTGTTTACGGTTAACTTCTTGGTCACACTTGATTACCAGCTACAAAGTCAATTCCACCTTTTACTTAACACTTAGTTCTTATTTCATTTTTGAAGCAAAAATACCAGCATGAAGACTTACAGAAAGAACTTATCCATCACACGCCAGTTCAACAAAACGGCAAAAACAAAACAAAAAAAGAAAAAAAAAATCTTCCCAGTTAAAGAATAAACAAGGAGAAGTAAAGATTTAGATGTCTGGAATGACCCCGATGCTGGCAAACTCCCCACTTCCCCCGCCCCGTCACTCAGTTCTTGTGCTCAGTTCACGGAACGGCCACGCCCAACGAACAAAGAGGATGAAGAAGAGACCACGGTGACACAAGCGGTGCACTGGCCAGTAACATCCAGACACAGTTACGACACATCCTGGTCTTCGACATCCTGCAACTGTTCCTTCTGTTCCGTTTCGCCTAAAATAGAAAAGTCAAATGCTTGATCAGAAGTAAGAAGACATAACGAAACATACACTATCAAATACAGTTGTCAAACAATCACACCACATAAAACAAAAATATGTGTAATAACCTCGTGATAATGATCTTTCAGAATATTAACTACAATGTAGCTCGAACGAAGCAGATCAGGTCAGTTTTCCAGGAAATTTCTTACTGCAAATTGCGTACACGCCAATAGAAAAAAGTAATTACAGAGAGAGTGGTTCAAGTGTCCAAAATTGTTCAAACCCTTTATGAAATCATCTTGGCTAAAAGAAATCTGACTCTATAGAAGACTAACGTTGCATACAGCTGGGATCCAACAAATTAGTCATCTGAATATCATAGCAGTACCTTCGGAACTAGAAAACAAATCATGAGTTATCAAAATGAATGCTCAAAAGTAAACTATTGAAAAATATTCAAATGCTGACTATTGGGGGGGGGGGGGATCACAGTGTAGTTACAATGTAGCTTTTATTTTCTTTTACTTCCCATCCACCAGCTAAACTGTATTACCATGATCGTGATGAAGGATCTTAGTCACCACGGACAGAAGGGCTTGACACGTTAACGTTAAATACTATTATTCTCGTTGCTGATTTTGTTGTGGTGGTCGAGAGAATCTGGAAATGAAGCTGGAGCTTTCAATTATGAGCGAACGGAGGCACGATGGAACCTGTTCCCTGCATTATATTTTCTATGCTTTTAGTTCATTGGTGGATTTCACTAATCTTCGTGAAGAATTAACGAATTGTTAAGCAACTTTTAAGAGAATTGATACTGGAAAAACCACCACACTTCAGTTTGAACTCAACTAGCAGGAATGTGAATGACTGGTTCCAAAGAATGTGGCGACACACCAATTCTAACCCTATTGTTGAGTATTTTGTACCGGTAATTAGAAAGTACAATCGAGAATAAGTGTCCACCACCCCACAAAATTGAATACAAGATAACAGACTGTGGGGCTCGGAAAAACTACCCACTACATTTTTAAATAAGAAAACTTTTTATCTAGATGCAAGGCCCTACACCCGACCATCTCAGAATTGTATGTTGGTAGAAATTTTATTGTTGATTTCAAAACTGCAAACCGTTTCAAAATCCATGCACTGGTTCCCGAGTTACAGAAGTTTGAAATTTGGGCTCGATTTGCGTACAAGTTCCTTTGTAATTGACGGAGTGCTTATTCTTGTAATGAAATTGGCTTTCAAATGAAATATAAACAGTGCTGCCATTCATTCACCATGATGGACAGGAACCAAAAATTTCAGGAAAAAAAAAAAGTAAAGAAAGAAAAATGTCCACATCTATAAGCCAATTCTGAGAATTTCTACCTCTCCAAATGTAATTGTGAAAGGCACGAATAGCATATCAATTTTAGGACGTTTTTGAACAGAGTGGAAAGAAGTGATCTATTGTGTGGAAATCTAGTCTAGTTTGGCATTCATTCTTACTGGAAAACCACAAATTGTTTCGTACGAATACAACAGATATCACTTAACATTTTAAGTTTTTCAATATATTCAAAAATCAAAATATATCAAGTTAATGATTAATGATCTTGCATGTTTTCTAAAACGTTAATTTTGAGGAGTAAATATTTTTATAAATACATAAATGTGAGTGTTACTACAGTAAAAATTCAGTTTAAAAACCATAAGAATGCTAAGAACACTAATCATAATAATAATTTTTAAAAAACTTGGTAAGCTCTAAATAGCGCATCTCTTGATAATGGCGATTTAAAACAGACTAAAAATGCCACAATAAAAAAAAAACTTGGCAAAGAAAAAAAAAAAGAGAACCGCTTCTGAGAGGTTTTGAAACAGAAAACTATTAAAATAAAAGAAACTCAACTGTACTGTTTGTCTTTAATAACAACTTTAATATCCATGCAAAGAAATGATCTATGCTTACTTTAATGATATTTTTGGACTCTCCATTAAAGTAGTACCGATGAGAAAAATTGTGACATGGAACATTTTATACTTATTTTTGACATATTTGGAAGAAATCTCAAACCGGATGTTCGCAATACTACGTCTATACAGGGTGTCTAGCCGGGGTTTGTCATTGTATAAAGATCCGCATTCAAAATTGTATTTCATACGTTATAATTTTATTTTAAAAAAATATAGCGGAAAAACCTCACAGCCCAACCACAGCTTTCCTTCTTAACCTGGCCAACCTAGTTCTCACATGTAACAACTTCACCTTTGACGACAAACACTACCTTCAGATCCGAGGCACAGCCATGGGTACGAGAATGGCACCTTCTTATGCTAATCTGTTTATGGGCAAACTCGAACATGATTTCCTGCAAACTCAACCTTCGACCCCTCTACTCTGGGTAAGATTCTTGGACAATATAATGATGCTATGGACTCATGGTGAAACCAGTCAAGACGTTCCTAGAACACATGCCTTGACGTGAACATCACCTTCCATTTCCGTTCACATAAAACCCACCAACCATATGCAGGATTTACACTACTCAATTTCCCATCCTTACCACACCAAGAAAGTGATTCCTTTCTCCCTTGCCCTCAGAGAACAACGCCTGAATTCCACCACCTCTGCTGCTAAAACTTACAACGAACGCCTCTAGGAGGCTCTAGTCAACCGAGGTTACCCTTCTAACCAAACAGATCCGACGTGCATCCTCACACACTCAACCCATTCAAAAATTCAAGCCACCGTCGTCCAACCCACCGGCTCTAATCACCCAGTTCCATCCTCCAAGGTCAAACAAATCCTACAATCTCATTTCCACATTCTCCAATCTGACCCAGACACAAGATCAATATTCCCCACCAAACCTAGATTAGTTTTTCAACATCCACCTAATCTTTAGAGTCCGTACGAATCCCTCCTTGCCACCACACCAAACCGGCGCACAGACATGCCAGAGACCCAGATGTAAGGTCTGCTCCATTTTCATCATTTCTCCCACAATCACTATCAATACTGCTAATGATCGGTACACCCTCAATCCCCAGGGTACATGCCACACCCCTAATGTTATATACATCCTAACCTGCAAGTTCTGTGATGCCTTTTTATGTGGGGGAAACAAGTTGTGCTCTTAACATTCGAATTAATAACCATCGTCACTTCTGTACTATCAACAAACCGGATGCCCCAGTTTCCTTGCACATCGAGTCCCACAATACCAATTTTGATCTATCTTTCCTGGTTGCCATAATCCACATTTTACCCCCTACGACCAGCACCTCAACACGCCGTCTGTGGGAGAATGCCTTTATTCACGGTTTGAGCGCGAAAATAAAACCTGGCCTTAACCTTCAATAACCCTAAGCTTCCCTTTTCCTCTGCATTTCCATCCACGATCCCACCTTGTACTTACACGCTATATAGTTATTATTTCAAGTTCTGGATATCTACGCGCTAGAACAGTCAGTTGTTCTCCAGTTTTGATGTTTTGTCCGCTACGTGTCGCCACTCTTCAAACTTGTACTTTGTGAACACGTGAACTTCGCTGTCTTCCTCTCTACTTGAAAAAGTGTGATCTAATACGTTAGTAAGCTGTAAGTAATACTTTTTTCTCTTTCATTTGTCTTAAATTTACCTTAAATTGCCTTCCCGGCTTTCCTTTGTACTAGTTTATATATACTTAAGGGCGAAGATCACCTCCGCCAGATATATTTCATACGAATTAAAAAATTCAGCTACTACCGGTACTGTTCTCTATTCCCCCTTTTACATTACATGGAAAAAACCTGAATTTTACTTCCTATCTTCATGCCTAAGGACCAGAGAGAGAGAGAGAGAGAGAGAGAGAGAGAGAGAGAGAGACTTCGTAACTCCAATTTTGAGTACTACCCACATGCGGAACGAAAACAGCGAAAAAAAGAAAGATGGTACAACCCTGTGAGTGAACGCAAGGATGTTCTAATAGAGGATTTGTTTGTAGCTCTCATGCGCAAAGAAAGAATGAAGCCACAAAAGAACTGAGCATCTACCAAGGAGACGTACCTGACTGGTTAGCGAAGAACTAGAGCTTCTTGCCATCTTTGTTAGCCGAAAACAATGTTTTTGATTTCAGTAAGTGGGCTAACTGGGCGGGACTATACTGTAACGTTTGGCTTCATGTCCTTGGTAAAATCGCGTATCCTCTATCAGAACATCCTTGAGTGAACGTTATTCAAGAATTAACAGTACGAATAATTTCCGTCTTACATTTCTATATCTATGAATCGTGCTTTCAAGTTTAGCGAGTTTACATTAAAATTACATTCTAATGGAGTTTATAGAATTTCTCCTTACCATCTCCTTGCATATCGGATGTCCATAATGTAAGATTGTCCCTCAATAACTGCATTATTAGTGTTGAGTCTTTATAGCTTTCTTCCGATAACGTATCCAACTCAGCAATGGCATCATCGAATGCTGCTTTAGCAAGCCTGCAAGCTCGATCGGGCGAGTTTAAAATTTCGTAGTAGAAAACAGAGAAATTTAGAGCAAGACCCAGCCTGGAAAAGAAAACAAAAACAATAAACAAAATTTCCCATACAAATACTCTTTCAGTTCCCTACATATGTATCATTAAATGCACGTTCAGTGTGAAACATTATTATACGTTCAATTTTCCTAGTCAGACCAAGCATATTTAACTGCCACTTAATAAATAGCTCGTTTACAACGATAACCTAAAGGAAAGAGTATTGAGTTACCCATTAAAACCTTAAGTGACGTCAATGGTAGACATTACAATGACAGTGTTCAAACTTCCCACACTTCCTCACTAGTATACAGCGAACCTCTTGTGCCCTGAGATGTGTTTGTCTGCAACAAAATCAAAGGAACATCTGAAGAGCAATCGCTACAACTCCAATGCAGAAGTTAAGGCTGCTGTTCGCTGGCGGTTCCGCTTTCACAGTCCTGAATTCTACTCAACGCGATGAAAGAATTAGTTCCTCGTTGGCGCAAGTGTATTACTGTAGGTAGTGTGCTATGTGGACATACATGGGTACTGACGAAGGCAATCCACTTTTGTTTGCTGTTACCCACTTCATCCGGTGGTATGAATTACACATTCACGGATACAAAAATTATAGCATGCCTCCTACATCATGTGCCACGGAATACGGTTTCCAGCGTTGCTACCATTCGTAATTAATATAAAATATTAATTTCCCGACAACCTAAGCTTGATGTAATTTAATCATATGTTTGACTCAGCTCCCCTTAAATTTAACGAAACAATTTCTGTGCCTTGAGGACAAATTTACTAAAAACACTCCCATAACGGTGTGGGATGTCTTCAAGCATTTAAATTACTATCGTAAAATTAGTAGCTATGCATTTCGAAGCCAGCATGGTCTGAGGTGGATAACTTCGAAATGCATAGCCTCTAATCTTCAAACAATAATTCAAATTTTTCAGTACTTCCCATATCATTAAGGTGAGTGTTATAGTAATATGTTTAAATATAGATGTTGCCAAACTAAATAAGATCTGTAAATAAGCGGACTATAAACTAGCCCTCAATTATTAAGATTGTCATGGCGGAAGAAATTACATCATTACTCAAACATTGCAATGTGTAGTGGAAGCACTTTTAGTCACAAAGTCCTTGGAAGAAGCCTCAAAGTCAGCTTTCAGTCCATTTCATAAATTAT
Source organism: Lepisma saccharinum (assembly GCA_022664845.1). Classification (NCBI taxonomy): domain Eukaryota; kingdom Metazoa; phylum Arthropoda; class Insecta; order Zygentoma; family Lepismatidae; genus Lepisma; species Lepisma saccharinum. The sequence goes on from JAGDQP010001533.1 coordinate 17,774, forward strand.
GCTTCAATTCACTCAACAGGCATAGATAAAGTGTGCTGAGACAGCTACTTAAATCTTGGGGGTCTAAGTTCTCAAGAGGTTCAAGTTACGCTGTCTCCTTATTTTACCACGATATGCCAGTTCCGAAGTGTCAATGCCACACGATATTTTGGGAAATTAACATCGAGCGATAAATTGAATTTATTTTAAGGCCTTTAGGCAACTTGAATGGTGAATTGGTGGAATGAAGAAAGTGGGAGCACCCCGAGAAAACCCACGCAAATGGTGTTTGTCCACCACAAAACCCACATAGCATGAGCAGGGATCCATCCGCTGACCCTCAGCATTAGAGGTGAGCACTTTACCAACTGAGCCACCGCGGCCCCATCAAGCGATAAAGTCGAAACGTCCAGACTACCCGTTGGAAAAGAAATTATCCTGCTGCACAAGGCTTACCCACATAAAGGGCCTGCGAGACTACAATGGCTCGGTGGTTAATTTTAGACCGTCACGCGGGACGGTACAGGCCACAGGATGTGTGATTTTCTTCCAAGGACCTTTGAACTTTCAAAGTTCTATTCTGACGATGAAGCCAGTATTGTTGTCTCCTAATTAGCCAAGGCGTATACTAATTTTGTGACTTGAAATTCCCTGGGTTTTCCACGATAATTTTTACCAAATTCCTTGAGTTCTTAGTATAGTGGAACATGTAAATAACACGCAATGACATTCTTTTAATCCCACCACCACCCAGTCCAAGCATCTTTTACATTATTGGTATTTCAGTGACAAAAGATAATTTCTTTAAAATAGAAGATTTTAACACATGGAAAAAATCCGGTCAGCCGTGGGAATCGAACCCACGATCTTCGCCTTGCCGGGGCAGTGCTCTTACCAACTGTGGACAGGTCCACCTCATAAATTATAAATTTCCCGGAATACTCCAGATTTATAACATTCCCTGCATTTATAACCTGATGCATAGTTTTATTATGGGTCTCAATAAATGTAGCGATTGCTTTTAGACTTATTTATCTTTTGTTTGTTTCGTACGCTCTTTACTCATTATATAAGTTTTTATAGACGTTCATTTACGGTGGTGGCTATATCCTACTAAATGTTGGGGTATTAACGTTCCTATATTAAAAGATGTAGCAAAAACTTTACAACACCATGAAGCACCTTAAATATAGTTCATATACGATTTACAACGATACACTAACTCCGTCTGCACATGACTAATGGATTTCATTCTCCTGCAAGTTCTGAGAAGTTCGTATCAAACCCATAACACACTTCACAGACAGTTCAAAGACATTCACAACAACCAAAACATGTAAATAATGTTGCTTATGAAACAAGACCAATAAAATTTAATGCAGACCAATAGTTAAGAACCAGTTGAAAATTTCTTTAATGCTATGAACTGGTACCTTACAAAAACCTGTATCACTACTGAAAATACTAAGGATTTGTTACCTAATAGGGTGCGTTGGTGGTAGCTCAGTCATGGCTATATCACTTGCCGCTTTGTACGCAACAAGTGAATTTTCCGCTGCTTCTTTCCTATCATTTCCAGTAGCGAATTCAGCCAAATACCGATGGTAATCACCTTTCCTGAAATTAAGAGATATGTTTTATTTTTCTGATTCATGTGAAATAAAAATAAACTCTATTCGCAAGTTAAATATTGAAGGATTATATTTAGATTCAATAGTTATTCTGTTTATGGCTACTACCTTCCAATTATGTGCAACTACATATGTACCTGAGAGCCAGAAGCGCGTAAATCCAATTTTGACCAAAACCTGATAAATGCAGTTTCGTACAGCATTTGGAAAGCTCAAGCGAGTCTTTGTAGTTTGTAGACAATGTAGTTTGTCTATTTAGTTTGTATGTGAAAGGTTTTTTTTTTTTGGGGGGGGGGAAGAGGGTGTTTTCTGGAGAACAAGTATTTGTGACTTACGTCCTTCTAGCTCTCAGATGCAGATATAAGCACCATAGAATTATTTTGAAAGATAAAAATCGTGAACTGTGGCAAAGATGCACAAGCCCGAATGTCCAACACATCTAAGATACAGATAAGCTTTATATTAGTTTTCCGAAACTGGGATACATTCTTACAATTCCTACTGATTCAATTTACAAAATGAGAAAGTATAAGCTATCACACTTCAAATAAGCAATCCCTGTGAAGTTGTAATCGCATAAGGATATACGCAATTCTTCGCTCCGTATCTATGGAAATTTGACATCTATCCCTATCTCTAAATATAATGAAAAGTTCTAGTTTCACTTCCACTTACCCTCTTAATCTGAAAGTACGCTATTTGGAACCTTCCGCAGAAACTATTTAACGGATGGAACAGATATACGCGGAACAATCTTAAAGCTACACCATTTAGTGCCTTAGCCATGCTATATATTTCTGTACAACTTCTACCACTTGGCTTTTCATCTATCACTTTTAAGCGCTAATGTGAAGTAAACAGGGTACAGCATTCTTTACTGCATTAAGTAGCAAAATCAGCTCAACGTGCGTCTTGTGGTCAAAGCATATTTCTACTTCTGATTCAATAAGAGTTCACGTTGCGGAGAGATTGAGTTTTAAATGAACTGTCCACTTGAATACACTTAGTAGCAGATGATTAACGCTGACACAAAATTTCCGCTAATAAACAGTTGGTGTCCTTTACTGTGTATAGTACGTAGTAAACTTTGCACTGTATCTATCTTCTAAGTACCTTAAACAAAAATCTTAGCATATCAAAATATTTTTTCGGTAAATAACAAGAAATTAAAGTTCTACACATTTTATTCATGTGTTGTTACAATCAAAATTTTTACTAAAATTTGTAAACGGCACTGATTTACGAGTATAATAATCTCATTGTACACGAGTCAAGACATGCAAGGAATTATCTTATACGCTGAACTGATTAAAATTATTTCTGGCCAATACTGGCACTTATTACCTAAAGTAGAATCAATCATGTTAGTGTGACTATCCCGCTTTGACTAAACAATTCATTCTCACTCGATGTCTCCTACAACCTATTTGCATGACACGACCATATTCAGATTATTAGTCTATAAATGTTCATAGTTTATGAACTTTCTTCACATTCTGCATGTAGTTATTACGCCTATTGTTTTTTATGTGGCACCATCCATACGGTTAAGTTTTGTACAGCGCAACAAGGATAATATTGGCACACTGTTATCAACATTCCTCATACTAATTAAGAACATCCCTCATACTAATTAAGAACATTCCTCATACTAATTAAGAACTACTTATTTACAATTCAAAGTACTCGACTTTACACATGCGTATGCACTGAAAATGTGGTCGCTGGGTTCAAGAACTGAACTCCGACCTACAGACTAACCGACTGAAGCTCTATTCCTCACCAATGCCATTTTTTTCTCTATCTTTAAACTAGTTTGGAATTATGCCTTATTTTTATAGTGCGTGCGTGGCTTAGCCACTCATCACGAAATTTTAATTTTCTACGTACTGTTTATTAAAGAGCATTTTTCACACATGAAATAGCAACACGTGATTCACCAACTTTTGAGTTTCTGCGTATCATTTCTTCTTTCGTCAAAGAGTTCAGAAAATGAACTCTATCCACAAGAATGCCCAGTTCCTGAAATTTCTCATTATTCGTTACACACACATTTAAGTCTATTCAATCAACCTTCAAAATCCTTGGTCATTCTTTGCGCAATACAACAATTACTCTGTATCACGGTAGTAAGTAACGGTATCCAAGTATCTTGTTTTCAGTATCGAAGAGTAAGTTTGATGTGTAACGTGACAGTTAGGCGTGTGTCTTTTTAATTTGCTCAAGTTTTCCCCTCAGAAACAGAGTATACACCGCGTATGAAAAATAGCAAAACAGCGGGGAAACGCAAGTCCATACAATATTTTTGAGTCTTAATGTATTAACTGAAACGTTCAGTCCACTTCCATTGTTCAAGTAATCTTGGAGTAAAACTGAAACATCGCAAACTCGCGAATTTACAAATATGTTGCAACGTATCATATCTTTATACCTTTTCTACTATTTACTCGTTATCAAACAGCACAGGACTCGGTAAATTTCCAGGACACACCTCACTAAGTACTGTACAAGAAGTCTCACTTAAAAGTTTTTAAATCATTGCATAACAATACACTATAATTAAGAATAATTGCCAATCAAAATCAATTCACTACAATGAAAATTGAAACAAAAGTTCTACTCTTAACATGCTGCTAAAATGTGTATTTGAAGTATTAAGTCCACGTGATCCCTTGTGGAACTACTACTAACTACTAGAAAAAAAAAACCTAGATTTTAGTTATATACTTACATTTTATAGTAGAACACTTTAGATTCTCCTGTCGACGCGCAAGGAATAAGGTGCTTATCTAAAACGCCCAGAATGTCGGAACATATTTCCCTCAACTCCTTCTCAACCTGAAAGTAATTAAAACAAAATATTAACTTTCTTCTACTAGAATTGGAAACTTCAAATTATCTTAAATGTCTTTAGGTGAAATCAGGTCTTGTGGGAAAAAGTTTTTACAGAATGGTCTCAAGCAACGCGTGCACTTTTTGATAAAGCTGCAAACAATCTTGTTTCAAATTCAGAAATAATGTCAGATGTTACGTGACTCTTCAGCGAAAGTATCTGGTTCGACTCAATAATTTATTCAGTAAGTTTACACTTGGGACGAAGGGTTATGAAGTAAACTAGTATATCTGAAGCACACTGACGTAAATACTTGCAGTCAACTATCCTTTACTAAGATGGATTCGTTTCAAATACTTTATTAACAAGTAATCCAAACTAACTGGGAGACCTAGTTCACTGACTTTTGTATAAAGAAGATAGCGTCAAATACATTTCTCTTATGTGTATCAAACCTATGTATTGATAATGCATCATCTTAATTGTATGACATCCATAAGTATTATTCCATCTAAACTAAACTGGTCATCATATAGACCTATTAATCTCTGAATCAGTTTTTTCGAACTTTCACAATATCATTGTATTAAACTTAATTCTTAAACAACCATAATGCATATTCAACTATAGTTTGTTTACATTCTTGTCATTCACCAAATCCGACCACAAAGAATTACCATAAACAAAAACTACCTTCGCACTCATCTAGTTGAGAAGGGTCTATCTTTCAAAAACATTAACATGTTCGTCCAATGTCGTTATATGTCCCTCTTAATATCAAGTACTTCTTAATATCGTGTTCGCAGTTAGACGCCCTTATTACGGTGACTTCCTCACTGTTACTAGATTATTCCAGATTTATTTACTACAAATTTCGAATTTTAGCTGATGGTGATTAGAAAGGCTTCAATGTTACCTCTTAAAGGTCGCATTAATCCCTACACAACTTAAACAATACAAGATGAATCCTAGTTGTCCTCTTGTTAACGGTTTTTTCTTTCGCTAAGTAATTTTTACCTTCCTCCGAAAGACTTCAGACGAACAACGGTTTATTGTGTGGAACAGAAAACACGTTTTCACATGCAATAATGGCTATATATAGTTTAGAGGTGAAGGTCAATAACTTCTAAACAATAGGTTTGATATATTACTTTCTTTCCCTTAGTTTTTAGTTTCTTATAAATTTGATGAAATGCCAACTTAAAAATGTGAAGTCATATCTGTCAATTCAGTTGGAGAGTTTCCCTTTTTTACGTATTACTGCTTTTATTAATATGAATTTGTACATATTGTCGATGCTTTTGTTGGAAAAAATGACAATATTTAGCTTAAGTTAAAGGACATGAACCTGCTCATGTACGTGTTATGGTTATATCAAGTATTTACTGCCTTCCTTATATGAGTGTACAGTTTTTTTTATCAAGTATTAAAGTAATTATCACTTCCATCACTTTCGGAAAAAGAACGACTACGTTTCAAGTTAGTACTAAGCTTGACATTCAAGGGACTGCCTTTAGCATCACGTTCGGTTGGCTTGTGTGTGTGTGTATTACATTGGCGCAATTTGGAATTCGGTGGTATAGTTCGAGCCTTTCCAGTTGCATGACATGGATGTGGAATATTACATGGATCATTTTGAGCATTTATGTATTGCACAGGCCATTCCAGATTCAAGAAATCCGGTCCACTCTGGAAATAATAAGTCCAAAAGCAGATGATGCCATAAAGGATGTATATGCACCATACCTTCTAGCGCTAAAGTCATGATGAAATAAAGGAATCGTTACAGACCTTCGGGCACAAGTATTCTAAGCTAGTAAAGAAGTACACGTTCCACCTAATTAGGTAAAATGAGCTACAATCAATACAAGAGCTTCTAAGATGTTTAAAACGCCCGGTAGTCCGTTGTGAGAATGGTGAATTCAGTGACAATGCTCCGAGATCAGTTTGTGTTATGTTTACGTGATGATATAATAAGGTAAACACTTCTGGCAGAACACAAGCTGACGTTCACAAGGGCTGCTGAAATCTCCTCCCTCGTAGAACACGTTAATAACGAGACAGACGCCATCAAAACATTAGAAATACAATTTCAGAAGGTACAAAACATCTATACGAGTCTACCTGGAACACGTCGAAAGACTTATCTACAAAGTACAACCAAGTACAAAAACCACGTAAAAGGTGTGCTAAATTTCATCCAACGGACAAATGCTGGGCAGTTAACGCATTTTGCTGTTCTTGTCACAAGAGACGTCTTCAGGCTGTCTGTTGGAATAAAAAAAGTACAATCTCTGCATGAAGCATCTGACAGGTCAAAATCGAAAGAGCGAAATAGAAGAACTGTTACAATCCACAATCTATTCATGTAGACGATTTGCTAATGATGATAAATAACGATGAAAATGTAATTACTTTTTGATGCAATCTCCTATGTCAACCCTGATTCCTTATCAACTTCTGGAAACTTTAGGTTCCAATAAATACGTGGCGTATAATGCAATACCATTATATCTAATTCATGATTCCTCATTTCCAGTTATTAGAAAGGTTACATTGCAGATAGCTTTTCATGACATTAAGCGCAGTTACATTTGCAGTGAGGGATCGGGTTCTAGTTCACGGGATTGGCAGATCAGCTAGGGATTATATACTGCCAGGCTGGCGAGAGCAATTAATTTCTTACCCACATACGTTAGAGCGTGTTGTAACTTCAGACACTAATAACAGTCAGCAGGTTGATAATTAAAACCCAACTGGTAAAGAGCCATATAAAAACAGGGGGTTCTGACAGAGCAATAGTTCATTATTAAAAGGCATTCTCTCTTAATCCGGATAATATGGCATTTTATGGAAACCTCTCAGCTGCGTTCTTCGAACACGAACAGTACGGAAAGTTTGCCTTAGCCATAGACATAAGTCAGATAAACATGGCATCCCTAGAGCATCTGGAGAAGTTACAGAAGAAAATACAGCTTATCGTAGGTTAAAAAAGGTCAGTATTGATAAAATAGATCATCACTTAGCTTACTTAACAAGAACACCAACACACAATAAATCGTTGTTCACCCGAAAAAGGCTTCCTGAGGAAGATTAGCGAAAGAAAATTTCTTTCCATTAACAAGGACACCAAAGATTAGTATTTACTGGGTACGTGTTATTTTTAAATATATATCCTGCGTGCGTAAAACATATCACTGTTTAATACAAGTTAAGTTGAGCGTAACAGATGGTCCTCAGTTTTAAGGAACCTTATATTTACAGTTCCTCCTGAGTCTTACGAATGCAAATTGTCATATGCTGGAGACGAAACGAGAAAGCACCATGGAGTATTCTCTCTAGACATCTGTCTACTGTGACTAAAGAGAAGACAGACTGGATGGCTGCAGCTTTCAATTCCCAGGATCTCTGATTATGCTTACCCGTAACCACCATACTCTAATTACTTAATCACATACCTCATACTAAACATTACATCCATCTGCCAAATTATCTCGGATGCGTAATGTCCAAGGAAGTAATAATGAAGCATTCCATTACCGAAAAAAAAAACCTATCATCTCAAATACTCAGACATCAAGGAATTGTAGTAGGATAATAGATGACAAAGTAACGTACATTTAGAAATATCAGCTCTCAGTAATACAAGGTATTATATAGTAGTTACAAACTGCAGGAAAATACGTAAAAATAATGCGAACAAGGCCAACAAAAAAATCGTAACTTAGCTTGTAATTGTGGTAGAACTTTTTATCTTGATTTTGTTTTGAACACAGAACACAGTTACAGGCAAGATATTGCATTTTTTCATTTCAAGGTCCAATAGAGTAACACTGACTTTCAAAATCTAGACTTACGGACTGAACAATTGTGTTAGGAATAAAGTAAGTTATTCAGTTAAATGTGTTTCAGTTATCCTTAGTGTTTCATTTTCCGATGATCTTGGGAACAGGAGCAAACGAAATACTGAGTTTTTAGTTTAAGCCCTTCTTGCACTAAACATACAAAACATTGTAACAAATGCAGACATGTGTGTGTGTGTCTTCTCTTGCTGTGTAGTTTCCGCATCTGTTGTGTGGCAAATTAGTAGTACAAGATACTGGTATATTTTCTCCTAATATATACCTCTGAGTAGTAAGAATTTGAGAAAGTGTGGGGCAATGAATACGTTAATATGAACGGACAGAGTAACGTTACGAAATAACTAAGGAAGATGTCTAGTTAACAGCACTGCTGGATAAATGAACATAATATGTACTGCAAACTATCAATGAAGATGACTCAGACACCGTAACAGGTAGGCCAAATCAACAGCTGGAATGACTTTCTGGAAACATTCTCGTGTTTGGTAAGTCACATGGCCCAGTGGCTATTTGGAAACAAGTCCTCCATCCAATATGGCGATGATCATTACTTCAAAATGTAGTCCAACCCCACTAGTACACATTTTTGTACTAACATGCTTCATTTACTTGTAGGTTTGTGAGCTACCAGGCTATACTGAGATTTATGTACTTTATGGCTAACATTTAGACTTTGTACACATGTTGGATACATCATTATATAAAATGCTCATTATTTTTAAAGGAGGCACAACACTTTTTTTTTCCGGTTTGTAGTACTTTTCATCCTCTTTCCAAAAATGTTTGTCATGTTAGTGATACCTTTCCATCTTTCACTTTTGCCCTTTTGAAGTTACCTATATACAGAGAAAGTGTTAAAAAGAGAAACCTAATTTCAACAATTTTTCCTGCAGGTAATACAAGAGATACCCTTCTATAAACGTATACGTGAATGCCTCATGCTACCCCGACTGTGGAAAGTTTAGAGGTTTTGCAGTCTTTCGTTTGGTGCTGTGCACATGTTTCTGTAGCAGGTGGATAGAGCGATTATACACTTTTTCAAACCACTGGTATTTATAAACTACTTAACATATTGTTGTAATAATTCAGACTTTTCCATTATATGACTAGCAAAATCACACACCAAATTTAAGCTATATCAAAAATTTGGAGTTACATTTTCCTCGTGCATAAATATTATTATTTTGTCCGTGGTTGCTGGGAGAGGGGAATAGACAATGCTAACAGCGCTAATATTCCTTCTGAACGAAAGTGAATGTAAAAGACCACCACCCAAAAGAGTGACAAGTGTTATTGGCGGGAAATAAAGCTACTGGAACTTTAGGTTGCCAGAATGGGGGAAATTCTTAACACCTTGCCAATACTACCCTATGCGTGTGTGTTTGTGTCGTTGACCTCCGCGATTCAAGTACTTGCTTTCTTTTAAAATTGGGAGATGTCATGCACGCAGAAAATCTGGCAACAATGCAAGTGAACCAGCAATAAATCAAGGGACGGAGCATTAAATTCTGGTAAATCTAAATCAATGCAGCCTGCTTTCAGACAGGTGGTCTGTCCGTTAGCTCGACAATACAATTTGTTCACTAAACATTGACCCAAAGGCTTTTGCAAGAATTTGAACGCAAAACAATCTGTTCTTCAGCTATACCTACGAAACAAGTTATTTTAAGAATGAATTGACATTCAGATTAATAGAAAACGACCGATGAGAAATTTTGTCTTACAATGTGACCATACGGAAGTAATATTCATTCTATCATCATTTAAAATAAACACATCAATAAATTCTTTCACACGTTTCTACTGGTTAGGTGTTGCCACATTATGAAACTTTGAGGGCTTTGAAAATTTTCCAATATCCATTTTCTATGAATCCGAATGCCTAAATATTTGATTTCTTCAAAAGACGTATTTATCTAGTATCTTACCTGAGACCTATATTGTCTAATCATCTCCAATTTCTCCTCAGCCCCTTTGTTTTCTTCTTTCTGTTCAATACTGCTTATTATCCTCCAACTTGCTCTCCGTGCTCCAATAACATTTTTATATGCCACCGAAAGCAGGTTTCTCTCTTCCACCGTTAATTCTACATCTAGTGATGCTACCTTCTTCATCGCCTCCACCATTTCTGAAAGAAAAATGAACATCATAAAATATGTTGTATAGAACAGGAAAATGATCTGCAAAATCTTCCAATTTCATGCAGGCTAACAATTGAAAACCGACGAAATATATCAGTCAGTAGCTTGCACGCCTAGTGAACGCAAGGACCCGGGTTCGATTCCCAGTCTCGGGTATCCTGACATGTTTTCGCACCAAATGCTGGGAAGGTACCCTGAATAAGGCCAGGGACGATTTCTTCCAAAATCCTCCCCTTTGCTATTGAAATATACACTGCGTAAAATGGTCGAATTTGGGCTGTGCCTGGAAGCTGCTGAATAAAATTTCTCAACGTTAAAGCATTAGGGAAAGTGACGGGCTGTCATTTATACCTACGGGTATAAAAAAGATAAAGCTATCCCTTCTACGATATGCACACACCGTGAACGGTGCATCGAGGATTTCAGTCCCACACTCGACCGCCTTTACGTTCCCAAAGTGCCAGAAGTACCAAGCACTCTGGTACTTAATTTGATAGGAGGCTGAGTGCACCTCAAAGTGCCAGGCATGGAAACACCGCGAGAAAAGTCTCCAGTGTCCTGGCCGGGATTTGAACCCGGGCATCCCGATTCGTAGTCAGACGCGCTATCACCTCAGCCACGGCGACTCTTTATACATACCGGTACTACAATCTAAATAGATCGACTTGTCGATTAAGTTATTCAATTATTTAAATCTCAAAATTCAGATGATCGGATATCTGGTTTATTCCAACATTGGAACGTTGATATTGACATGCATTGCAATTCTGCCAATTCATTGATCTGATATCTTAAGGATGTTCTGCAAACTTTGATCCTACATACCCTGTAACATTTTCATGACAATACAGTTACATCAAAAATATGAATACTCGAAACGGATTTTTTTTTTAATCAAGCTACACGAAATTATATGCCTACATCAGATTTTCCAGAAAGATTAGTTACACGTTAATCTGTAGACAATTGAACGTGGAGCCTTAACAAGGTTTTAACGTACCCTGTAAGAAAATACATGAATAAATACGGAATGTTGGTGAGAAAAATATGAAACCTATGAATTCATTCATATACTACTTCTCTTGCTTTCACAGCATGAAGCCTTGTGGATACACGCGAACCTTGAACTAAAAAAAGAAATTAACCCTGGAAGTATGCAAATCGCGAGGTCGCGAATATATGCCGTGCAATTTTCTTTTTATTTACCCGAAAGCGCTCTAAGAAAGAAAATAAAAACTTCGAAAAACAATTTATAAAGCTGAAATGAAATATTCAAATACTCTTATCACAAGAAAATAAACTACATTGAGAAGAAAGGCATGACAAAATTCACACAAACAAAATCAAATTTTTGTCTGGCATCTCTCCAAAATTTGCAAATCGCACTAAAAATGTGACACTACACACAAAGAATGTATTATGTATAAAAAAAAACCGGTCTATGCAAAATGAACTTCCATTCGTACTTAACCCCTTAGGAATACATTGAAAAAATAATATTTCAATCATACAGAAGAGACTATACTAAAATATTTCAAAGATTCAATATCCACACAACCAAATATTCTGTTGGTTTTACGATAATTAAAATAAATATATATATATATATTACGCAATTAACAACGTAATTACAAAGGCGTATCGAAAATTCCATCTGCCTACAAGAAACATTATCTTGAAAAGTGAAGGTAATTCTGTAGACGAAAATGTCGATTTATACGCGAACTTAACATATTCGTGATCATGAGATCATGAGAAATAAATTTACGCTCTGAAATAAAATTAATGGACCACATTTTAATGCCTTTCCTATATAAAATAATTCTGCACATGGCCACCTTTCTTCCACATAACCTGCTAGGTCTTCTCAAACAGCCTTACAAATTTCATTACGTATTACTCCTGTAGGACAACCTAGAAATCAATTTCCTATCTTATGTGAGCTCCCTACCTAATAAACTGAAAATCGACCATTAAATTCAGAGTATATACATCAAGAATTATGTTACATAGTAGTTTGACTAGAGTTGGAACGGTGTGTAATACTATCTATGCAAGATCAGGTTATGTGGTAATGGAAATGGCTCAAACTAGAAACCAGACTTGGAAATGTAACACTTGGGTTCAGGCAGGTAAAAAATTTTACGTCATTCCTACTGATATTTCGATCACTATTTCAATCTTTTAAACTTGTTTGCTTCATAAAAATTCAAGGTACTTCAAAGCCTTTCTTGGTTGTAATTTGATGTCTATTTTACACGGTAATTACTGACATATGATACTATTAAAGCTGCGCATACAGAAGCTATTCATATTCAGCTGTTAAAGTTCACTCTTGGTATGCGCACTGAATTGCGTGCTAGCTACGAAGGGGAAGGATCAGGTGCGGCCAAGAGGAGAACCGTCTCGGTCGTCGTATCCCAAAATCAATACCCATTGCGTGGCGTCGTCATGGTAACAAATTGTTTGCCCGTACCAGAGCGCCGCCTAGACTGAACTTTCAGTTTGCAACTAATGATGTCTATGTAGTTTTCTCGCCATTCCAAGTGCTAATGGAGTCATGTCTCATTTTGCAACAAAAGGAGCCACATGCCAGAACGTGTAGTCACCAAACACTGCTCGTTCCTTCCGCACTTACAAGCAATATTAACAATGTCCTCGACATCTTCTCAAAGTACATACGAGTTTTATATTTCACACAACCGCCGGTCGTACGTTCAATCAATGCACAGAAAGGACTGCATTAATTCAAACGACAAAAAATCGTTAAAGAAATTCATTACGACGCACTTAATTTTACCTCGTGAAATAATAATTTCCTCAACAAAATCACAAAATAATAATGGAGTTCGCTACGCAATTATATAGTGAAAGAAAGTATTCATTGAAGAAATATTCTGTAATAGAATATGACCAATCATAATAATAATACGTTTCATGAATGGCATGTTGCAGCCACGAATGCATGGTCAGCAAAACACGTGAAATATGGTAACATATTTACATCAAATAATGATTGTGTGATAGCGTCACATTTAGACTACGGAATAATGGTGTCATATCTTGTGAATTTCACATAATATATATTTTTACCAAATACTAAAATCACCTTAAAATTTTATTACGTTTAGAAGAGTAAATACAATATGTACTCTGTACGGAAATCACATAGCTTTAATAAAATCATATGAGAACAATTCGAAATATAGTACGTCAAAAATAAAAAGTTACAATGAAGCTGTCGCATATCTATGTAACTTTTCAACATATCCATTGAAATAACACGTGAGGTTAAATCACTTCAATTTTCTAAACATATGAAGCATAAAGCAAAGCGAAATGGAAAGCAATTTATCTCGACAGGAATATATAACTGTGGAACTTGGTTCCAACCAAGTCTGTGAAGTTCACTTCTCACAGAACATTAAGAAAGACGAGGCAAAATTCGTTGGATTAAAATTTTAGCATCTTCAAGGTTATCATTCTTATGATTTAAGTGCTGCAGAAAAAATGAAATCCTTATAAGAAACGGAACATTATGATGATACTAATCAAGCAAGAAATCAGAACTTGCAAAATCATTGTTCTCCAAACTTAACTATGAAAGTTGCACACTTTGGAATAATAAGGTTTACGTAACATGCATATATGCATGCAACTGGCTAGGCACTCCTAAGACATTTCCACAAGTAAAAGCAAAAAGGCAGTCAACATGTAATGATTTTTTCTACAATACTACAAACGTAGTAACAAATCTGAGAGCGACACTTTGAAACGGGTACTACGAGAAACCAGTTTTCACGAACATGCCTCTTTCATATATATAATGTGAAAACTTTACGTCATTGTCCTTCTGTCCTAGATCCAACTTAATTGTCATAAGATGAGAATGTACTTTTATGTACGGTAATTATCTACTGGCGAAAAGTACATTAAGACTGAAGAATACCGGAATTCAAGTTTTGAATATCCGGAATGTGGGGTCTAACTTCATTCATAGACTGCCACATTTATTCGGTTAAATTGTTTAAGGATGACCAAAAAGAAAGGTTATCCCTGAAATAAGAAAACGCTGATATTACACATATTAATGTAACAGAAAATAAAGTTCCAGATTTTCCCCTCAATCACACCAGCCGAATGCCGGGATGATACCCACAAACTAGGCCCTGGACGACTACCTTCCAATATTCTCTGCACCACTCTAAATAAAATAAGCTTCCATTTAATGATATTAAATAAAAATTCAAAATTCAGTAGATAGATAGAAAAGAAAAATAAGTTTTAAACGCAGTTACAGCCAACTGAGTTCGATGATGGTATAACCCCTAAACCTGGCCCTACAAAATAGAAACATTTATTTAGACAACTGACAGTTGATAGAAAATCGTTCAACCGAACCAGGAATCAAAACTTCCTCGAAAATAAATTACAGCCAGTTTTTACCAACAAGTGTTTCTTAAATTTGTGGAATATCCATCAGTACCGAATGCCAACTTATTTTCTAATAACACTTCACTTGCATTATTATTTCAGGGTACTACTGGCAAAATTTAAATTCATTATGTTTCTGACGAAAAATATCCTATTATAGAAACTATTTTTACAGTTAAAATAATAATTAAAAAACTGACCTTTAAGGATGGTCTATCCTTTCACTTCCGAGTAATAAGTTCTTTATGGTGTTGTGCCACTAAGTTTCCTATGAAATGCACGAAATATGAAGAAGGTATTAATACTACTAACGAGCCAGAATCCTTTTATCTGACGTGGTATATAGCAATAATGCTTTCCTCGTATTTACTCGTTACGTGTTTTCAGCTTTTCTTTATACGAATTTTTCTTTAACTCAGACACTATCGTACTAAGTTATATTCCCTTAGTGTAGATTTCCAATGTTTAGGAATCACAATTTTATAATTTCAAAAATAACACGTGCAGCACTGTAGTCGTAGCTAAGAGGGTGAACCATCAATATTGATATACTCCAGAGTCGATGGTTCATTGGCCATCACAGCTTCTATGAATGTGTGTGTATGTGTGTATATATATATATATATATATATATATATATATATATATATATATAATCATCATATTCAGCCGTTTTCTATCCACTGCTGGATGAAGGCCTCCCCCTTTTCTTTCCACATATCTCGGTTTGCTGATATCCTCATCCATGTAGCTCCTGAAAAACGATTGATTTCATCTACCCACCTTGCATATGGACGTCGTCTCGGTCGTTTCTTTTCTCTAGGAATCCACTGTAGTACATTTGTCGTCCACCTTCCATCTGTTCGTCTAGCTATGTGACCGGCCCATCTCCACTTCATCTTCTTCGCACTCTTGATTACATCCTCTACCTTTTATATATATATATATATATATATATATAATAAATCACAGCCATATTCAATCCACTACTGGATGAGGCCTCTCCCCGAAGGGAGGAGTTGTTCTACTGCTCCCACGCTGACCAGACGGGTTGGAGATATGATATATATATATAGAATGCGTGATCTGATGTTGAAGAAAAACATTCGTTGTCGTGTATCAATTCTTTGCTTTATTTTTACGGTTGATAGAATCGAGAAAAAAATCGCCCAATTGGTGAAATTTTGTTGTACGAGTTTCAACTTGGGCTGAATGCTGCGAAGGTAACCCAAAACCTTCCAAAAGGGGAGTATTCTGAGTCATCCGCTGAGAAGATAGCTTCTCGAAATTTAAATCCAGCAACTTTGAAGTGGGGGATCACAGTCGCTCCAGCGGATTTACAACCGTAACTTGTGAAGCCTTCCGTCAAACAATGGAGGCCAATTCAACAACCAACACTCGACGATCAGAGAACTTTGTACCTTATTATCCCCCCCATTGTGTTTCGCCATCTCAATACGCTTAGAAAAACTAGATGTTGGAGTGGTACCAGAAACTCCGAGACGAATAATACCTGAACGAACTGGTGTAAGCCAAATTCCAGAAGTTCGAGGATATCGAACTGTCTCATCCAGCATGCCGTTCAGAATCAAGACCTTACACCCAGTAACTATCACTTCTATCGAGCCACGATAGAATGAGTAGCAGGCAATTCAATAATCAAGTAGTGGAAGTCGGGTTTTAGAATTTTCCCCATTCAAAACCAATGTGGTATAGTGACGGATTTATTTGGTCAAAGGTTAGCTGAAGACACTAACATATTAATCTTTATTATCATAATTGATTGTAACTGTTTTTTATTGTAAGCACGTGTCAAAATAAAAAAGCATACAGTGAATAAACATTTTTTTCTCGCCCTCTGAAGAAAAGCAAAGAAAGTTTGTTGGATATTTTAGAAAAAACATTAGCACTATTTCTTTATAATCTTTAATAGAAATCTTGACATTTTTCAGAAGCATACGCAAATTGGTACGCAAACAAACTTCTGTATATACAGTTACGTAATTATTCCACTTCCACTGTAAAGGAGATGTCAGGCAGGAGAAAAGATACGATCAACATCACACACCACGATGAAAAACCTATTTTTACTAAGTGTTCGGAATGACATCAGCTCGCTTCCATTCATTGTTTTATGTTCAACAAACTGATAACGACTACAAACAGACATAATTTGTATCGCTTGTTTTGAAGAATAATCCACACAATGAATATTGCTCGCTGGGTATTTCGAAATATTGTATACTAAATATCGACATTCCATAAATCTGTCTTCTAAATGGATCTACCTTAAACATTTTAAAAGTATCGATCGGAAGTTCTCAAAATACAAAATATCTCGTTAGGTCAAAAAAAAAAAAACATTAACTACGATTTTGAGAGAATGCTGAAAAGGTACTTTTATGTCTGAAGTCCTATAGACGGACACGGAGTTCAATCAAATAACATCGACGAAAAAAAAAAACGTTTTTGGTATTTAGTTATGTTTCATTGTAACATACGGTATTCTGATACTTTGAATACAAGTCAGCTTTAGTTGATGAGCATTAGTGAAAACTTCGCCTCTTTTTCAATATATACTCGGTCAAATTTGGGCATAAGATTGAACCATGATATCAGCAATCGATTGTGTTCAAAAATTCTATTTAAATTTGAACGTACAGCAAGCAAAATTTCGTTCAAGACCAATTTAATGGTAAACGAACAAAATCTACATTAATACCCTTTGATTTGTATTGTTGCAAAATTTCTCAATCAGAGGGAAAGAGGATTAAGGAAGGAAAGAAAAAACTGCAATGCTCTCATCACTTCACCTCAGTTTTGCTATCTGCAACGCTACTCAAAATAGGTTCCTGTTGAGAATGGGCAACCCTCGCTGCCCAAACATCAACGAATCCCGGGTTCAGAAGCATTAGCAGCAGTCAATGGCAGGGATGCTGCTTCTCCGTGATTAGAGGTCGACCTTAGGGTAGATGAGCAGAGGCAGATGGAAGTGAAAATATAAATTATGGGAATATCACCCTTTTTAATTTTAAGACCAAATTCACAAACAACATGGCTAAATAAAGACCTCATTTATCGTTTTGCCACATTCTGAAAAAAAAAAAAAAAAAAGCGTTTTCCAAAATAATAATTATATCTCAATACGCAAGAGAAATAACGCACATGTTCGTTCATAATTATCCTGGTTTCTATTTCACAGTTCCGCAATAATTTCTGCTATATTCGTATTGATCAAATCACCTACGGAACCCCTAGAGTCTTACTACCGTTGCAATACGACCAGATTTTCCGGGATAGTATTTCCTCGGGACGCATAAACGTCCTAATTTTAAATGGAAGCACATGAAAGATACACACCGTACCTTTTCCAAGCGAATTTTCGTATGAATATTGTTCGCATTCTATATTGAACTACTCCCTACTACTAACTAGTCAGGTGAGAATAAACCCTATGGTTTCCAAACCACAGACCCTATGCTGTACCCCGTCACACGTGGTGAAATAGAGATGAACGAAGTTCACACACAAACCATTGTAAATTATGATTACGATGGGTATTTTGCCTGCCGGTTGCTTGATTTCCAGATCCCTGGGCAAGATGAAGCGATGGTGGTTTCCCATCGAATTTCACTGGCTGGAGATGATGCACTAAGAAGAACTTACTTAGGTTTAACAGACTCCGAACCACTTGCGCCCCCACCAGAGATAGAACGCGGGATCCGTTGGTTACAAGGCGATGAGGGAAACCAGTCACCTACTGGAGACACCATCCACCTAGGGCAATTATTAATTCTATGAATTTTACATTAAATAAAATAATAGGCTACCGGTATCTTGAGAACCAAAGTAATAAATAATGTTAAAACATTCAGGCCAACACGATTGAAATAATCAGCTTGTGAATAAAATAAAAGAACAGCTTACAATATTCTACTGCTGGGAACGAAAGATTTTTTTTTTGAACACCAAAATGCCTTGCGAACTAGTTTCAAAAGTAATTACAATTTTTTTTTCATATATTATGGTTTTACAACTTTTGTTAAGTCAAACGAGCTAGTGAGCTAAGGATGGGCTTTAGTAAGATAAGGTAAATACTCCATTCAGTGAACTTCCACCAGACTTGAACCAGTGATCGCGCACAGAGGCGAGCGTGCTAACCATTCAGATAACCTACAAATTGCTAATGCTTGCCAATTCAATATCTTCTACTAGGAATGGTGGTCTTTCAAATTTTCTTCAATATAGGCTTTAGTATTACAATAATGTTGGGAATCTTAAAGCGGCAAAGTTCCGCTTTTTACGAAGTTTGATTTTGCAGCCAAATCCACATTAAATAGAGCAAGGTACCATGGTGGACCAACAAAGATTTCTCTCTATTGTTTAGACGTCTCTTGGCTAAGGCCAGGACTGGAATAGAGAGAGGATGGGGCAAGGTGTCAGCCATGAGCTAGCTTAAAGGTACCATCAGAGCATTAGCTTGGTGTAGACACGTCGCCCAGACGAGGGTTTATACACATATGCTACCGCCAGGCTTTCGCAGCGGCGATCCAAATCGGATGATTTCTCTCTTGTAGAAAAAATTTCGCATGCCTCCATCATCCACGTACGTAACCCTAGTAGTTCCAGAGTTGAAAGCTGACGATGGACGGACAGTGTCAGAGATGATGTATGCGGTTTTGACCTAGTCTCAGACATCTAAAACGAGACAACCACCTTCGGAACACAGTAGTTCCTCAGTTGGAAGCTGTCAAGGAAAGGACAAAGCTAAAAGCTTTCCCAACTCTTGCTGCTGAATCTAATTAATTTGTATGGCTTGAGCGGCCGCTTATATCAATCCCAGAACGTTTCGAATGCGAAGTAGAGCTCTTCAACTGAGCTACGGCCATGGACGTAAATCTAGCCAAGATATACTGTAAACATATTGAAATAACAGTCAACTGTTTACTATATCTCAGAATGCTGCACTGTACTGTACATGCTCTATTCCATTACCTACACATTCTTATACTTTAAACCCGCTTTCATCACCATACTTAATCTTCCAAACAGTTCAACTGCTCGGTCTTGACCGAGAAGTTGGAAAACAACTAGGTAGATCACGAGAAAACCTTGGGTACCTATTTCAAGCTCTGTAAAAAGTTGTCCGAGTTCCCCCATCACGGTACAACCAAAATCCTCACCAGCACACCAGTCATGCGCTCATTGCTGTCTCGACGGAGCTGGAGGAGCTGCGCAGGGCAACCTCGTAAGTATTGGCAATACTGAGACAGTCCACCAGCGATCTACCCGTGATTCCTTCTATATTCACTTTACTTGAACGGCTTCGTTTCAACAAACTACGATCATTACTTTATGTCCCAAGGAAAATACCAATACACAACATGCTATCATTAATATAAAGGGCTGGCTGATATGGTTTTAAGCAAGGATGTCAAAGCATCCTGACTAAAGAAAATTGACTGGATTAGTAGTATAATTTACCTAAAGCTGGTTATAGCCTATTGTAAATTCTTGCATCTTTGATTGCATGTCCCAACTTTTGAAATCACATAACAGGCATTTTCCTTCGCAACAAGCAAGTTCGGTTCTGTTCAATTTCTCCAGCGTGTCGTATGCTACGTCCTTCTAGGTTTCAGACCGGCGTGTATTGATGACAATGCATGCAACAAAATGCAGAAATATAACCTAGTTTTATTTTAATTTTAAATATACATTCCAAGCCATAAAAATCTTTGTGTGAGGAGTCGCTTCGTCGAGTCGTAATGTAAAATATGAGCCAGCCTAGATATCAGACTGATGCAGTCACTATCAGTACACAAAGTATTTAAAACAGGTAAAGTCCACGTTGCATATCATCTCTGTACAACCATTCGATGCCATACCCAATCGTTAATGAGAGCTTTTTATGAATGCAGTGGTGAAAAGAAGTCACCTGAATTAAAGCTTTTTGGCATTCAAGACCAGATTGTTTCCATCGTGGCCGGTTAACGAACATTTTAAACCAGATGAGAATAACAATATTAGCGATATCTAAATTCATTAGTTTCAGCGATCAACACAGTCGCTACAGGAAAAAATCTATTTGCACGGTAACTATGAATGGATCAATATATCACTTACTAATTCGATGGAGCAATCTTACCTATCCCCTGACATAGTGGGACCATTTCGTTTATCATAGAAGGTACGGGAAGTTGTACCATAACTGATTTGTACAAATAGTCTTCAAAAAATTACGGAATGAATGAATTAAACTTCTTCACAATATCCAGCTAGAAATTACAGTTGAATCTCCCTTTTCCGTGGATGCAATATGACAAGCAAGCAAAATATTCACTTTCACAGATTACGGCTTGTTGAATTGTCAGTGTACTTTTCAGAGAAATTTTCTATTTCTTCGGGGATATAAAGATTAGCTCATTGATTACTAGCCTTTGAGAACTTATTGCACTCTGGCGGTTACGGTCACCACCTGAATAAAAATTACTGGTGTTCTATAAGCAGATCTCTGGTACAGAGGGCTCCGAAATATTGCACTCAATGGATCTCCACCGGCTTTAAACCCGGGACCACGCGCACTCACCTGACAATTACAGGAAAACGTAACAGGTGCCATCACTGTCTCAGTGAATCATTTAATTCCCCCTTACCTCTTTCAGTGAGTGCCAACACACAAAAGTAAAGACCAAAATGGAATAAGCGTTGTGGAACATCCCATAATCACCTTTAAAAAAGTAAACGAACAAATTGCTTTATTTCGACGATCTCGGCAGTTGTGAACGCACGAAGGAGTAAATAAATACTAAAAAAAACTTGAATAATAAGGTTATCCCCAGACTGATCTGTTAGAGGCCTTGGCACACAATCCTTTCTATCGCTTTAAAAACATACCTCTCAAATGAACACTGAAATTTTGAAAAGCCACCCATCAAATGAACTATCAATACTTCAGGTTTCGAAATTGTTCTTCTTGGCAAGGTCAGTAAATTTATAACATTACCGCCCAACTCTCAGAATGTCTCATAGAAGAAACATCTCGAAAATATTAGTTTATTTAATATATATTCACAAATATTACCGTGCCCGCTTTCTAAAGTTTCTTTACTGTTCGTCAGTTATATTTAAAAAGCTCTAAAATAGTGAGGTGTGAACACTAAGGAAACTTTTATTTTGCTCAGAACCGTGGGTCGTAGGTTCTCAGAAATGAAGAATAAAGGATTTTCATCTATATGACAATATGACAGCACGGCAACAAAAACCAAAGGACTCAGTTTACTGCAGGGGGGTTAAACCAGTTTTTTTTTTTGTTTTGTTTTTAATATATTTTAACATTAATTGTAATCAACGATAATCAAATACACCCTTGAAGAAAAAAATATGGTAATGATCTGAACTTGAAACACCAGAATCCCTAAATTTTAGAACTTGAATGTACTATGATTTAAAACAAAACAATAATAAATAAAATAAAGCCACAAATAGTGTGTGTGTGTGAACTTCATGGTGACGATTCCACATATTAAAACATCTTCGTTAATTTTATATCATTTTCGAATTGTAATCAATGGGTCCCGGGTTCGATTCTCGATGGAGCCACAGAATTTCTCTAAAATGCAATCCAGGTAGTGGTTCGGATGTCACTGTAAGCAGTAGGTCTTGTCCTTTATAACCTTACTGTTACATAACGTTAAGCCTAAACAAACGAAACGAAACAATTGTATCTCTCTGCTTGTCTGAATGCCTATTGTTGCAAAAATTATCGACTGCATCCAGTGATGCACGAAGGGTTAGGTCCTGGAGGTCCGAACCCCCTCCGAAATTCCGATATTTTTGTAAATCTACTACAATTTTACGCGAAATTTTCTATATTTTCTGTAAAATTTACACTCATACTGAATTTGGACCCCGCGAAAGCTCTGGACCCTCTCCTTCCCGAAATAAATTTCTGGGTACGTACCTAACTGCATTCGTAGCTTATCACAGCAACATTAGCTTGGATTGGACGTTTTAATTTTAATTTTCTTGAATGATATCTACGTACTAAATTTGTAATTCTAAAATTCCAGAATTTGTATAAACGTCTCTTTTTCCGTACTGCATCCAGAGTTCGAGTCCAGGTGGAGGACAATTTCTCTCAGGTGCAAAACCGAGTTGTTGTTCGGATTACACTTTAAGCTGTAGGTCCCATTCTTCATAGCCCCGCTGCTGCATAAGGACATTAAGGAGAAACAAACTTATGTCTATCTATATATAATATAAATAAATAAAGCATCTATCTATATGTAATAAAGCAAAGTATTTAAACGAAAAAAAACTGGTTTAAACCAAATAAACCTGTTTTGTTTTTTTAGCCAATCCCAGTTCAATGCATAAACTTAAAAAAAAAAAACAGCCTTATGCCCAGGTAAGTATTTAAACTATAGATTAAAAACTGTCCTGTGT
Organism: Lepisma saccharinum; assembly: GCA_022664845.1. Taxonomy (NCBI): domain Eukaryota; kingdom Metazoa; phylum Arthropoda; class Insecta; order Zygentoma; family Lepismatidae; genus Lepisma; species Lepisma saccharinum. The sequence continues at coordinate 41,100 of JAGDQP010001533.1, forward strand.
TCATGCATACTTTACGTAAAGCTACAAATTGAACGTTCTCAACGGAAGCCAGCTAGCCGAAATGGATTAAAGCGGCACTACTCAATGCTTCAACAACGCATAGGTTACGAAAAGGTGTAAGGAAGCAAACCAGCAAGCAAGGTAGGATATGAAGCTGACGTGCTTCTTGCACTGTCAGTATGAAACAAATTGTACAAACGAGCTTTTAAAAAAATGGAATACGTTTCATCTTTTCAAAATTTCACTATCGACACTATGGTTTCACGCTCCCTGAACAATATATGGCAACACAGCACCATATTGACCTACACGCAGGATGGATTTAGCTCGATGAATTCACTCGTGGACGATCTCAACAGCGCAGAACTTGGCACACCGAATAGGCATCGACCCCAGTATTTTTAAAAGTGCTTAGCTTATCAACTTGGCTTGCACAAAAAATAAAAAAAATATCCTATTTTAAACTTACAGTTAGTACCAATTGCATAACTGCTCACCTTTTAATGACATACCATTACATAAAATATACTTGCGCACAAAGTAACTGTTTATATATCCGGAACAATATTCTAACATTAATTGTAATCAACGATAAATTCACCATTGAAAAAAAAAAAAATGGTAATGATTTGAACAAATTTCCAAACTTGAAATACCAGAATCCCTAAATTTTGAACTTGAATGTACCAAGATATAACAGCAGCGATTACATTTATATAATTTTAATTTTCTAAAATAAATTAGCAGTATTAAAGTGAGTTACCACGCAATTTGCACTACAGACTTGGTGAAATTTTGGGTGTGTATTATTGAAAACGCACTGGAACATTCTGAATTGGTACAACGGCCAATTTAATGACACTCGCTTAACAGTCACGCCACATAAGTAGAAACAGAAAACCGATTTAAGTGGACTTGAAATAAAAATATCAGAGCATATAATAATAATAAAACTAGGCACTACGCGACCGTAGCTCGGTTGGTAGAGCGCTCGCCTCGCATTCTTGAGGTCCTGCGTTCTATACCAGAGGCCAACCACCCAGACGTTTTCCCAGGCCTTTTCCTCCGTCACAACCAAATGATGGGATAGTACCTTCAAACTAAATCCTGGACAATTATTTCATGATCCATTCCCCTACCCTAACGAGCCTGATACACAGATGCGTAAGGGCTACGCGTAAGTTGAAATAATACGAGGTGTATACGGAGAGCAAGTTTCCGACGTAAAACTTTTTTTTTTTTTTTTTTTTGCAAGTGTGAGTTGGCAAGGAGACGTGTATGAAATGGCAGTGCCGATCCAGAAACCAAATCGTTAAAGCCCCTCGTACACGATTCAATAAACATTGAATCAAATTCTTGAACAAGCAGTTGGATGAGTGCTTGGATGGTGCTCGTACACGATTCGATAAGTTAAGCGGAAGTGTGAAGGAGCAAAAAGCACATGTGTCGATTTGCACTTTCTGCGTTGAAAGCGGGAACATGGAGTGAATGTTAAACATGATATGCGTCGCTTTTAATAAAATAATAACCTGATTAACGGCTGCGATTCCGTAGTTGGTGATGCCTCAAACATCGACTTTTTATTGCTTTATTCAAAACTCTTTTCAATCCTTATAAATTTCTATTTATTTCCAGTTACACGCACTTCTATAAACATCTAACGACAACTAACAATCCAAAGTGAAAATGCATATTTTATTATTATTTCGTTACATACGCACTCCAGTTGATCAAGATAGCGCCATGTGGAGGCATACTAATCGTGACACTTCGTGTCGGAATAGATTTATTTGCGTTCATTACTACATGCAGATTGTAGGGATGCGGCGGAATATTAATAGCATTTCGTCGTATTATGAATGACACATTATTTGCTAAAAAAATCATGGCCACAATGTTGATTGAATAAGCAAAGGCGGGTTAAAGAAGGTTAGATTTTTTATTATATGCTGTATAGTAAAGTGTACCCAGATACTTCAATGTTTAGCAGCTTTGAACTTCCTACATACAGTAAATAAAAACTCGACCTTTCCACATAAATTATGAGCAACTCAGTGGCACTTTAAATATTAATATCCTACTGCTTCTAAATACAATACGAACTATTATAGTAAACCCTCTGTATTAATTTCTATTGTAATAGTGATTGTACAAAAACTACAGAAGAAACATCAGGCACACTTTACCTCAGCAAGATGCGATGGAATTTCTTGTAGCGAAACTTTATTTTATTTTGACCTTGATTTTCTGATAATATCTTTATTTCGCATCATGAAAACAAGGCTTTAAAAATTCCCTGCTCCATGTTAACATCTTAATTTTTAGCATTCCGGAAGCACTGTTGTCACGTATTCAAGTCACCAGAGCTGTGATTGGTAGATCACTGCGTTGAATTCAATAAAAATAGGACAGGTTCTAAATAGGACGAATTGGATGAGAAGACTTGAATTCAAGAGATTTCCTGTGTGGAGTCTCTGACTCGTGACGTCATTTTCATCCAATTGCTTGTTCAACGCTCTTGTTCAAGCTTTATTGAATCGTGTACGAGGGGCTTAAGAGGATGTATTCTTTTAGTAGACTGTCTTCAGTCCCAATTACTACCTAAAGATTTTTTGCAACGGCTTCGACGAGCAATGCAAGACAAGTGCAAGGGACTTTTAAGAGGCCTTAATACCTACACTACGTGTGTTTTCACATTTTTAAAGATACTGTGCAAATGAAGAGAAGGAATGCAATTTTGGAAAACGGCCCGATAATACTTATGAATGTCTCCAATGAACTAATCACAATTTGAAGAATTTATAGAAGGGAAATTAGAAAACCTGGCGAAAGTCGTCAATTATGGCTATTCTAATTTCTCAGCTAAAATAAACAATGTCAAAATCTCAAGTAATTCATTTCATACACATTCACAAGTATTATTGGGACCACTTTCCAAAATTTCATTGTTGCTTGTCATTTGTCCAGTATCTTTTAAAAATGTGAGAAAACACGCGCAGGATAGGTACTGAGGCCTCTTAATACGTGGTGTCCTTCATGAAAACACTAGGAGGCATATTTACTGTACATGTCAGATGCACCACGCTTTTGAAAAATTAGAGTCGCGCGGTTTAAACTACCCGTCCTACAATCCGAAACTTGCACGTTTCTCCAGTAAAAATTCTGAAAGAGCATACATCTTAGTGGTCTGCGGTTCGAAGACGACGAAGAGGTTCGGAAGTAGTTCCACGAACCGGTGTTACTTACGTCTATGATGCGGGGATCAAGAAACTGAAAAATTATGTCATCAATAGAGCCTGGAAGTTTGGCAAAATGCCTTTTCGTTTGCATTGCGAATTATCAGCATATAAAAAATAGGTAACCTTTTTACGCATCCTGGGAGCGTTTAAAGAGTTTGCCTTTTTTACCTTCTGTTTCCTATTTATAAACATAATGCCTTTTAATGTATTTTAGCCTTTTTTGTTTTTGGCATTAAACACAAACAAAAATATAGCAACGCTGCCTTTTGTCACCTAAGCTGTCTCCTAGCCGTGAATTCAGGGGGAGAAAATACCCTTCACTACTTCAGTATTTTCTGAATCTTTGGTACAATTTATGTCATTAAAACCTGTCAGGTCCGCATACTACGCTACGTTGCCAGAAGCAATAAATAATAAAACTTGAGAAGAAAGGCGAGAGAGTGCTGACAACGATAGATATTGTGTGAGAAACAAAGTAACTGTTGGAAGTGTCAGAACAAATCTCTAATGGGTGCAAATGAGGATCTAGAGTCAATTAAAAACATATACAGTGTATTTAAAGGTGACAAATAGTCGTTGTTATGAACTTTATTTTATCTATGCGCCGCTTTCTTCTGTGAACACAGAGATCATTTTCAAAAGTATGAACCGTTCAGAAAAAGGCTTAATATATGTTGAAAACTTGAAGAAACAACTTCGGGTGATGTGCAACCAACAAAGAGCATCGTGATGTAATGTACAATGATATGCTTAATATAGGACATTAAAGTAAAGGAAATGAGGATAAGTCATATATTTAAAAAATATAATTAATGCCTTCTTTAAGTGTCTATTTCAGCAATAATAAATGCCTTTTTGCATGCCTATTTCAAGTAAAATAAATGCCTGAACTTCCGGGCTTTAGTCATCAATTTCTTCATTTTTTTCTTCTTTTTTTTAAAACTAGCTCGTATAAATTCATTCCACTTAAGGAAATAACATGCCTACTTAAAATAAAAACTTGGTTACTTCAACTTCAAAATAGTGACTTCTTGTCATCAAGTTACAACTGAATTCAACATTTCCGCATCTCGACACAAAAATATGAAGTTAAAACAACATGAAGCGTGCAAGATTCGTTATCACTACATCTTAGTATACCTGTTTACGAACACCTTGTTTGCGATGGTTCATCGTGAAGCAAGAAGTGCTGTTGCGTATTCGAATGAAAACTATATTACAAAGGAAAAAAATTGGCAATAATTCCAGGTTTAAAATATCCAATCTGTATCTTTGTCGTGAAAATGCTTAAAATAGTTGTGATATCACTGAATCTGGTATTAACTGTAGGTAGAAACAATTTACCACTGTCACTACTTTTAGATCCAGAGCTATGTAAATTGTCCTCAATTACATTTTCAGCAGTCGTAGTTCTACTTAAATTAACTGGACTGCTCCAGCCACTGTCCCATCTTTGAAAGTACTACTAATATGAAAATTGTGTTTTAACCTTTAGCCGCCAAACGACTCAGTAGCTCAGCTCCTAATTAACCTAGAGGGATGATTTAGGTGTCAATCTCTTCAGAAAGAATGAAGCTTTCCAACGATGTGCATTTCATCCATGTCGAGGGTCCCGCGGCGAAGGGGCAAAGTTGGGGGTTTTTTTTCCCCCCCTCCCCTCCACATGGGGGAGAACCCCCCCCCCCCCCAAAGCTACAAGCATAAAAATTGGTATCAATAGATAAATGAATATACTAACTAGTGATAACCTGTATATAGCCACTGGGCTTGTGAGGGGTAAATGGGGGGTTAGACACATAACAGTGCTGCCAGAGTCCCACAAAAGTAAAAAGAAACTTCTTATTATTTTCTTCTTTTACGGGTTGGGCACAAAAGCTACCTTGTTGGAATGTGTCCCATAAGCTTTCCAACGAGGTATCGTTCATGTCCCTGTGGCAATTAGGGGCGATGTTATCAATAAGGGTATGCGATAGTCCATCAAAAAATATATAGGGCGACCATAAAATGTACGACTACGACGTTCCGAATTGTTTTCTCCCTTGCTATTGCACCTTCATTTTTGTTATATGATTGTTCCCAATCATCATCATATTCTGCCGTTTTCTATCCACTGCTGGATGAAGACCTCCCCCTTTTCTTTCCACATATCTCGGTCTGCTGCTATCCTCATCCATGTAGCTCCTGAAAAACTCTTGATTTCATCTAGCAATCTTGCATTCGGACGTCGTCTCGGTCGCTTCTTTTCTCTAGGAATCCAATGTAGTACAATTCCACTTCAGCTTCTTCGCAGTCTTGATTACATCCTCTACCTTGGTTTGTGCGCGAATCCCATTCATTTGTATTCCTGTCCCTCCTGGTTATTCCTAGCATGCATCTCTCCATTGCTATTTGTGTGACAATCTCTGAGTCGTTTCCCAATATCTGGCGTATATGCCAGAATTTTTTCTTGCGTACGACAAATAAGTGTTGCCAGTCTCCCACGAAGTTAAAAAAAATCAATTTTTTATTTTCCTCTTCTACGGGTTGAGCACGGGGGTGGGGTGGGGTGGGGGGCACAAAAGTAACCTCGTTAGAATCTGTGTTCCATTAGCTTTCCAACGAGATACAGTTCATGTCCCTGTGACAATTAGGAGGGGTACTAGGGCCGCCAACGTGAAGGTCTACGATTTTCTTGAAATTCCTATCCGGCGTATAAAGGTTAAGGCTAACTTCTACGTTTCTTGAAAGTCATATCTTTCCCATGTTAAAAAATTACTACATACATCACTCAAATAGTTTTACACGTAGAGAGATGCGGCTTGTCCCTGTTCATAGAGAAACTATTTCTGCGTGCCATCTGCCTATTTTTGTTTTTAAAAAATGGCAATTTATGACTTAATTTTCTGATAACTATTTTTCTTTTCAGAAGGGTGAAAGTTAGGAGGAAAAGGGTGGGAGAAAAATATGAAGAAGACTTAGTTGAAAAGAATAACGTAGGGAGCGACGGAAGGGGGAGGGCGTTTGGCAGGCTTGTATCCTTGACAAAGATGGAAGGAGCTAAGGGCATTCATTAGCAGTTTCATGTAAATAAGGGAGATAGAGCAGAGGGGGACTGGAAGTTAGTTCTATTGTGTTAGACTTGCCAGATCTTTCAAGCTCAAAACCGGGACACCTCACACAACGAATGGCAATACGTATAGGTGTGTGTTGGGGTGGGGAGTAAATATTTCTTTATAGTAACTTGTAGATACATGTTCTGTTTCTTTATTATACAATCTCGAAATGTTCATTTGTTACGCTGAAGTTTAATTTAACTGTAATTAGCTTTGGTATTAGTTAAATCTCCTCAAAACCGGGACTCTCTCGGCCAAACCGGTACATCTTACAAAAGCCCAATTATGTAAAGATGGATCTTATAAGTGCAAATT